>MU189585.1:37350-50515 GCA_016904865.1 Pissodes strobi | reverse complement strand
TCTATAGAAACACATTAATAACCTGAAAAGTGTAAGTGCTTATCCTAACCGCATGGACTTTAATAATGAGGTTGCTAATGGTGGTCAAGGTATTGTGGATTTGTTTGCGAATTTTTTTTCAACCACATATAAAGTTCATGAGGGAGAGGTTCCTGACTACAACTTTGACTGCAGCATAGAATTAAACTTGATTGACCTGTCTTTTTCTGAAGTATATGAAGATATCAGTGACTTGAAAACCAAATACTCTTATGGGCCAGATGGAATACCTTCGATTCTTCTTAAAAACTGTGTTTGCAGTTTGAGTAGGCCACTTTACAAAATATTTAGACTATCTCTTGCTTCGGGTGTTTTTCCTGAATATTGGAAAGTCAGTTTTCTGACACCCTTACACAAGAGTGGTGAAAGGAATGATATCTAATTACAGAGGAATTTGTATCCAGTCTGAAATTCCTAAACTGTTGGATAGCTTATTTTGCAAGTATTTTTCTTGGCACTGTAGGAAGATCTTTAACGATAACCAACATGACTTTACTCACGGGAGGTCGACTATAACAAATCTACTTACCTACCAGTATCATCTGCTGGATGCCTTTGGGAAGTCATGTCAGACTGACGGTATCTACACAGACTTCTCGAAGGCATTTGACAGGGTGAGTCATGCTCATTTGATCAGAAAGCTTGATGCTTTGGGACTGGGTGCGAATCTTTTGAGTTGGACCTACAGTTTTTTGTCTGGACGCACACAAATTGTCAGAATTAATAACTATGTATCGAATGAAATCCATGTGGTTTCGGGTGTCCCACAGGGTTCACATTCAGGTCCTGTCTTCTTCTGTGCCTTTGTGAGGGATCTAAGTGACGTTATCTTGAATTCAAGCCATTTATTTTTTGCTGATGACTTGAAAATTTATAGAATGGTTCAGACGGAGACTGATGCTCAGCTTCTGCAGGGGGATTTGAATAGGGTGGCTCAGTGGTGTATCGATAATGGTTTGGAATTGAATGTGAACAAGTGTTTCAGTATTTCTTTCTCACGCTCCCGTAATGTCTTCAATAGTATATATACCTTAAACGACACTAATCTCACATCAGTGTCTACGGTGAGAGATCTTGGAGTACTGTTTGATAGTAAACTAACATTTGCCCCTCACATCCAGGATACGGTTAACCGGGGTCTGCGGATCTTAGGTTTTATTACCTGCAATAGTGTGAATCTTTCTCCAGCCTGTTTTAAAACTCTCTATTGTTCACTGGTACGTTCTGTCCTTGAATATGCTTCTGTGATTTGGTCACCATTTTATCTGTGTCACATTGACGATATTGAAAGGGTGCAGAACAAGCTTCTGAAATTACTTGCATTTAGAGCAAATCTTGATATTTACAATGGCTTTCACATTAACTATGATCTTGTTAGCCACTCTTTCGGTATTGATTCTTTACAACTGAGAAGAACTCACTGTGACATCCTTACCTTGTACAAGATTGTTAATGGTATACATTCATGCCCAACTATTTTACATGCAATTCAGTTTAATTTAATCCATCGCAGACCTGATTCATCCATGTTCAGGATTCCGTTCCACCATGCCAATTATGGCTTTTATTATCCTGTAACCCGAATACTGCGAATATATAATGATAGTGGCTTGGATCCATTTATTGGCAACCTCAGTTCTTTTAAATCTTTGATTAGAGCTATTATAGACTGATAAATGTTACAAATTTACTTATATGTATTGTGATAAATTCTAATTATAATAATTTTTAATTATATTTTGATAGATTGAGCTGTGATTGTGTTGGGTTGTTATTGGTTGTTAATGATATTCTCTTTGTTGGTTGTTACATATTCAATGATGTATATTATATTTATATTTGATGTTATATTGATTTCTTTAGGATATAGCATAGTACTGTAGTTATGGCCATCTTGTTGAGATATTCTTTTATTATTGTAATGTTTTTGTAAAACTGACTCTGCCGTCGATACATAAATAAATAAATAAATAAAAAAGATATTATACACACAATATGTTTAGATTTTTCTAGAGAGTCCAAAAAAATATAGTAATATACAGGGTGTTCCATTTAAAAAAATATCAAAGTAACCCCTAGCACTTTTATTTGATGTTCAATTGTTTTTTGCTGAACATATCCGAATCCGCGGGAGAAAATTACATAAGATGGCTATTTCAGTTTTTTTTTTATAAAAGTACAGGCAAAGTCAAAAAAACGCCTTGTCTAGTCCTCGTTATTGATCGTTTTTTTTCTCTCTCGAGTCGATTTTACCTGAATGAGCGTTAAGTAACCGAGCGTTATCAGCTTTGAGCGTTAATGTCTGACGGCTCAGTCCACACCCAGGAAAACATGTGCTGAATGGGCCTAAAGAAGTTTTGGCTTCAAAAACGTTTCGAAAATGCAACGCCTGAAATCGAAAAACGACCATGTTATAAATAGGTATTTTTTCTTCTCATGTCACACGTTGCCTGAAACAAATGTAGTCGCAAGCTTTTAAAATTTATATTATATGTTTTGGGAGGATTTTTAAGATTTTTCTTTCATAAGTACCTAGACATGAACTGTATGTTAACTTCTTTTTTGATGTTACTTATTTAAAAAGTGAATTTCATTAATTATAATTATATAAGGAAAACATTTTAAATTATGGGGTGTTTTGGTTTAGCGCTTGTCATTTGTTTTTAAATGACATACAGATATAAATACAGACATGAATATCATTTCTGAATATCACATTTTCAGAATGTTTTTCTTAAAAAACACGCAATAAATGCAAACACCGTGATGTCAATTAGTTAACAATTTGTAATGAAAGTCGCCCATCATCTTCAAAAGGTAGGGGAGAGTTAGTGCCCCAAATTTTGCCACTAAAAGTTACCAAAATCAGCGATCGTAGATATTTATCTATATTGTGTATGTATAATTATTGTACACCTAATTAGGTAATTAACCACGTAAATATGGACAGTGTCTGGGGGCTGAGAGTTCGTTTCCCAGACATGGTTACATTACTTGCCAGCTGATTTAAAATCGAATTTCTTAACTAAATCGCATGTTTGCACTAATATGTTGTATTATTTCTAAATAAAGAACTTATCAGAAAAATGATCGAATCTTGCAAAAAAATCGTTTATATCACATTGCAAAAGGTCAGCTTAAAATATTATACTTTAAGGTAGCTAGACTGTGTGGAGCCGTTAGATTATTAGTTAATATTATATTCGACACAATAAACCTTCCCATTCGATAAAAAATTAATAATTTTTTAAACTGGATGCTAAGTAGATCCAGTACGTTATGGTAGCCGGTTTTGTTATTTTGTTGCCGTTATTAGAGTACTCATATTGGATTTTGTTTGGACAGTATTTTCGTTTTTCGTCGATGTTTTGCTTCTTGCCGAGCTTTTTACTAAGTTCCTACTAACTGTCTTATTCTTGTACTAATTGGTGTTGGGTTAACAATATGCAGTGATCAAACTAACCGTATAACTTGCTATTATACAAGGTGATAATTTGAAATTACTTGATATGCTATGTAATTATCTAAGCAAAATTATATCAATAGGATCACTTGAATTAAATTAAAGTCGTTTGGAACATTGAAAATGAAATTCGAGCTTAAAAATTGTTTGTCTGTACGTATATGTGTCAATGTGTTCGGACTAGGATAGCTGTTGGAGCTCAGTTAGAGGTGCTGGTTAAAAATTAAGTATTTTTAGATATAATGTTTTGTTTTTATCATTTTTGTGTACAAGAAACTAGTAAATAATAGCGAATCCTCACCCTAATATCTTTGTCATGGAAAAATTATTTAAAATTGGAAAATCGGATTGGGGATATGTATATCAAAATTATGGAATAAGTGAAGATGGGTCCCTTTAACCCCAGCCACCGCGACTGGAGTGGAAATTTTTGTACCATTTTTGAAATGTTTAATGAATGCCCTTTTTTCAGAAATACCATATTTGATATGTCTTTTATAAAAAGGCTTTCAACATATTTAATTCGATCAGAAGACTGTAAATCAGTATTACAGTGCAGTTGCAACTTATTCTCTTACATTCTAAAATACTCTTTCGAGGTCTGTTTTATAAACGATCAATATTAGAAAAGTCAGGTGCCGAAGTTAAAGTAGGGAATCGTACGGGCTACTTAGTGGCCAGATATTTAGGCATAAGCTATGTTTCGTTCAATCTTTCCTCAGTGAATAAAGTTCGTATGATAATATAATTTCATAGTATGCCAATTGATATATTAATTATTTGTGTTTTTCTGTTGCTTCAATAGAGGCAGTTTTCGTATTCTTCAAAAACGAGAACACGCATCACCAAAGCAAATATTTTACAGTAAGATGGTGGCGTGGTAGTTATTATACAACATAATTTCTCCAAGTTATGTTCAGCTGTCGAAATCATATTCGTGAAGTTCCTAGAAAATTTACATCCTTTGTAAAGTATACAAAGGGAGTTTAGTGAGTTATAGGACAAATATATTCAAAATTTCAACAATATGTTTCGATTAAGTATTTGTTTTTATTTCCTCTAGAACCATTTCCTACAAATTGCACATTCAAATCCAGCGCATATCTGTGATTTACGTAGGTATGACTTATGAATTGCCTATCAGATAGGGAGGGCATGACCAATGAAAGCTCGATTCTTTTATACTAATATTATAGAGCTTCTCGTGAATAATGTTAGGTTCAATGTATCAAAGGCTCTAGACAAGTTCCTCGTGAATGAACTGTGTCAATAAAAATGTTGCAGTCTGAATTTATTTGCTCGGAATCCATGTTGATATTTCCTTATAATACCATATTTGTCAAGAAAAGCTACAGAACTCTTTCAAATATCTCGAAATATTTGTTTGTTTGTTTGTTTGTTTTATTACGGGACCTGCCCAATCAAAAAAATACAAAATTACAAACTGTAACAAAATGATATAAAAAATATAAAGAATAACAAACAACTTCCATGCACAAACAAAGTATACATGTCTTACTCCAAAGTCAAACACCAACAAATTGCACTCAACTAAACTGCTGGCCATTTGCTTTCGAGCAAGGAAAATTTTGCCTAAATTTAAAACTAAATATTTTCTTAATCAGACATGATATCGACCTACGGTTTTTAATGATTATTAGACTTATCCCTTAGAAAAATCCTTCCAATGTTGGATTTTTTTAAACATTCAAAAAATATTATATACAGGGTGTGAAAGAAGACGGTGATTTTTGCTCCAACTTCAATAGCATGTAACTTTCACAATATTTTTTTTAAATGTTGTTACTCTACGTCAATTGATTCATTGGTCTATAGCAAAGAAAGTAGTTTGTCAAATTTTTGATATCTGCTATATTTTCAGAGATATTGATTTTTTTGTAAAATCTTGGTTTTTCAACTTTTTGGTAGCTAGACCCCACTGTGCGTTATATCGTGCAAACTTTATTAATGATTATCATTATACTTTACGAAAAGCTTTTTTATGTTCAGTAAAAAAATTGTACCTAAATGTTGTGATGTGCAGTGGCGTACTTATAATCACTTATACTATGGTTTATGAGTATCTCACAATTTTTCCCGATTGTTTTGTATTGGACAGTAGTCGCCTCTAGATTAAGCAAGTTTTATCCTTATTTTTTATTTTTTAATATTGCACTGTATCGACATGTATATTTTACAGTGTGTCTAAATTTTTTTTTATAAATTTTTTAATTTAATTTTTGGAAAAGTTTTATTTATTTATTTCTAATACAGCACTATTCCTAAAATTAAACTTGTTTTGAAAACCCTTAAAATTAAATATCGCTAGTTTGATGTGTTTGATTTTGCGAGCGAGTACTTTCCAATACAAAACAATCGTGAAAAATTGTGAGATGCTCATAAACCAAAGACATATAGTGATTATAAGTACGCCACTGCACATCGCAACATTTAGGTACAATTTTTTTACTGAACATAAACAAGCTTCTCGTAAGGTATAATAATCACTTACAAAGTTTGCACGATACAACGCACAGTGTGGTCTAACTGCCAAAAAGTTGAAAAAAGCAAGGTTTTACAAAAAAATCTGTATCTCTTAAAATATAGCAGATATCAAAAATTTGACAGACCACTTTCTTTGCTATGGACCAGTGATTCAATTGATGTACCGTGACAACATTTAAAAAAATTATTATGAAAGTGACATGCTATTGAAATTGGAGCAAAAATCATAGCCTTCTTTGACACCCTGTATATAAAATTTTTTGACAGTTTAAAAAAATCCTACATTGTAAATTTTCTTTTAAGGGACAAATCTATTAACCATTAAAAACCAGAGATCGATATCATGTCTGGTTAAGAAAATATTTACTTTTAAATTTAGGCGTAATTTTTGTTGCTCGAAAGCAAATGGCCAGCAGTTTATATAAACAGAGACAGTCCTTCAGCAACAACAGATTGGTATTACAATTGCCAGTTTCAACCTCGATGGATAGGTGTCCCTACTTATTGTAGAATTTATTAGGAATTCTGAAGCACACTTTATCGCTCCACTAACTGTTTTTTAAATTTTGAGGAATTCATGTTTTCTTCACTTCATCAGCTGTTATCTGATATAAGGAAAAATTGTTGTTGTAATTTCAAGAGTAATATTATTCTGATTTTCTTCCTCTGCTACAGTTACAAAGTATTGTCCAAGTAGACAAGAAAAAGAAAAGAACTCGAAGGTTACATAGAGAAATTTCACCTAAACCAACAGGAATGTACAAACATATGTCTAAGATTTTCTATTCAGTTAGCAATTCTTTATTTCCTGTTGGTTTTCGATTCTTGATCTGGCATATTCTATTTTTGTGTCTCTTACTGGCTTCCTGAACTGTCTGTTTTTGTGTTAATCCGAAGTTATTTTTGGCTTTTAAACACCTAATTTTAAGAAATTTAGCTCCAAGTATTCTAAAAATTGTTTGAAAGATACATCAAATATTGGTATTCTTCAAAAAAATATTGGGATAAACTTTTCAAAAAGTAAGAAAAAAGTACTTATCTCATTTAAGGACTAAGATATTGTAGAGTGAATTTTCCATAATTTTGGTTTCTCTTAGGTATGGACCAAACGGGGGTTTCCCGATTTTTTCCGATGCCAAAAATATTCTAATTGAGCCTACATAATGTTGTCTCAGAATGTATTTATTTCTTTTTAGAGCACATGCACAGTTAGGCGTTGTTGATGTTTAGATTTGTAGCTTTTTTTGCATCATGAATTGTAGCTTTAGTTGAATAATATGTAAGAAAAGTTCTGCAAATAGAAGTTGTTATTATTGATAGTTTTTTAGAACTCCAAAGCGCTTTCAAGACGCTGCTTGTTAAGTTATCGGAAATATAGGTTTCCTTTAGCACCTCTTGCTTCCATGATAATTATCTTGCTAATTAACTTAACAACCAGTAGGAAACGTGTCCTAATTTAAGTAGCAGAGCAAGCGTCATGTATTTTGGCTAGCGGTAGACAGATTTCTTTGTGTTGAATCGGATCAGAGCAAAGCTTTTCTCTAGACATAGCAAGGCATTTCTTAAAACGTCCAAATTGCAAATAATTTGAAAAGGATTTACTAGAAGGGCGTTTTAATTTCACTTAACCATGTTTAATGCGTATATGCCCCTTTTGGCTTAACCAAATTAATTGCTTTTAGAATATTGGAAAATAATTGCATATTTTAATATATTTTGATGCAATTAGAGTAAGTATGCGATACCTGCATATTCCAAGCAGGTAGGTAGATGGGTAATTGTTTACCTATTATAAATTTGAATTGCACATCTAGAATAAATTTAAATAATTTAAAATATTTTTTTTTTCATGAAACTAGTATCACTTTTACCATCTAAATTATGCTTACTTACCAGATTGTCTTACAATCATGTTTTTGATTCCAGATTTAAACTTTATAAGTCAATTAGGCTTGAACCTCCTTTCATCAGAGACGTGTGAATTATAATTAGGCTCACTTTTTTAAGCATTCGAAACAAACCTTTAATGCTTTTAAGTTTCTAATTCTTTAATCAACTGCCATGCAAATATGCATCGGCTCAGTTCCGGTATCTGTTTTTTTTGCGAATAATTAATTATTTGCGACACTATACAGTGTGTCACAAAATGATGCTACATATATTAGGAAACTAAGAGATTTTAAAAAAAGTTAAATAACGAAAGTTTTAGATACTTATCTAACTAATTTAATGGCACTTTCGGCACGATTCTAGCTATTTAGGTATTTGTAATATTTTGAAAAAATTGTAATGCTATGCTATGTAAATCAACTTCGAGCTTAATATATTATAAAAAAAAATGAGCCCGCTACCCATCTCGCCTCTTTGGCAAGATACGTAGCGCTTGTAAGTATGGATATTAGGTATAGGAAATATGGTAACTAATTTAACAGAACTTTGCTTTGAATAAAGGACACCTCAACATTCCTTATTTCTTAAGAAAATGCCAATATAGAAGTTAAAAACAAGTTCTGGTATATAATGCGTCCATAAGGACGCACATAAAAGTGACCTAATTCAACTAGGTATTGGAATTTTAATAACGACCTAATTGATGTATTTTGTGCCTCTATAAATGTATAACAAGTTAATACAGTCCCATGGTCTAGGATATATGTCACTTAGTGTAATTTTTGGTACTCTTCTATTCGTTTGAAATGTTGAGAGTCCTTATCACGCAATCCGACTCGCTAGCGCTTGCGCCTTAAATGTATGTCCGTCTAACTTTGTCCGTATGTCTCTGGGTGTTCTAGCAACTAACGTTACAGTCGTTTCACGGTTTGCAACCGGGTCAACAGGGCGCGCTGCTGCTCAAGACCGAGAATGGCCAGTACCAGTTGCTGCGCGTGGGACCCGCGCCGCAGCAGGCGACAAATTTGGCGACATCGCAACCCGGTGGACAACCGATGACTTTTCGTATGCAGACTGTGCCGGCGGTAAGTTTTATTATTATTATTATTATTATTACCAACTGTATCTGTTTATTATTTTAGTTCACATTACATCATTTCTAAAATAATTTGTTTGAATCCAGACTGCTCATCAGAAAGATTAGATTCCATGGTAGTGAGTAATCAATCACTCCATCATTTATTTATTCACCTTCAAGATTTTAAATTTTTTATATAAACATTCCTAAGGCTGGTCATTTACAAAACTAACAATAAAGTTGAGATTTAAAATTTAGATATAGCAAAACAACTACAGAGCATCCTACAATACATGCATTACATCAAATACTATAATCCCATAACAACCATATCCAAAACCTAGACAATGCCTAGGTAGCCACTCAAAACCACAACAAATTACGGAAGCGGCTGACAAAATAGAAGAAATTAAGGTTTTTACGTATTTTATGTGAAATATATTCAAAGTGTTTATGGAAATTTAATGTATTGTCTAATAAAAAGCCCAGATACTTAATTTCGGTAATCCATTCTATCCTTTCACTATCTATAATTAAATCTAAAGTCGATATTTGAGATTTTGTGTCTTGTATTAAGAATCATAGCTTTAGTCTTGCTCACAGTAAGCTTTAATTTATTAGTTTTACAATATATATCCAATTTTTCCAAAGAAACATTCATATCTGAAACGATTTTCATTGGGTCTGTTCCAGAACATACTACGTCATCAGCAAAAAGATTTAAAAACTTCAAACTATGTGTATGTCATTCATATATAATATAAACAAAATTGGTCCCAAGATGCTGCCGTGGGGCACTCCTACAGTATTAAATTTTTTATCTGAAATGGAATTACCCCACTTTGTCACCTGTTGTCGACCCTTCAAATATTGCTCAAACCAGTTCGACACTCTTCCACCCATACCATAATATTGTAATTTTTTGATCAGCAAATCCCTATTTATTGTTTCAAAAGCCCTTCTAAGATCCAGAAAGACTGCTACAATATAATTACCTTCATCAATCAGTTTTTTCCAGTTAGTTACTGTTAGTCGTATTGCTGTCTCACATGAGTGTTTTTCTCTGAAATCTGACTGATAATCAAAAAATATTTCATTAACATTTAAATATTCTTTCAATTGATAAGAAACTGCAGATTCTAGAATCTTTTCTAGGGCTGGAAGTTTGTTTATTGGTCTGAACTCATTAGGGATTTTTGGCTCTGTCTCTTTTGGCATGGGAGTTACAGTGCTAGTTTTTAGGGCATTAGGAAAATCTCCAGCCTGCAATGAGGTATTCACAAAATTTAATATTATGTATCCTAACATACCAAATGTCTCTCTCAGAAAACCAGAATTAAGTACATCATGTGGATTAAATTTGTTTTTTATTGACAATACTATTTGCCTTAAGTCGTCTATGTTAATTTGCCGTAAATCAAAAAAAGTAGACTCAATTTTATATGATCCACCTGACCATTCCTGAGTGCACACAATAGACCTTTCAATCTCAATAACACTATTAACAAAATAATTATTAAAGCTATTTGCACAGATACTTTCGTCAGACTCAGTTTTGCCATCGTTAAAAGTGCCACCCAGGTAATTTGAGATTTGATTGTTTTCCTTTAATAAGACTTTTTAACGTCCTCTACATAGACCTACTGTCACCCCTATTTAAATCAATTTTATTTTCATAATATTCCTTTTTTTTTAGCTTTATTGTGTCAACTACATCATTTATTTTTCTTTTATATTCTTGCCACAACTTCTCTCGAGTATATGGATCAGTACATTTTTTAAATTCTTTATACGCTTTATCTCTATAATTTACTTTCTGTTTAATAGTTTTATTATACCGTTGTGGTCTTTGTAGTCGATTTTTAAATTCTATTATTGGGACAACATATTTATAGCTTCTTCACATTTCGTGTAGATATTATCAAAGATGACATCCACACTATCAGAATTCATGTTAAATTCTGTTTCAATAATTTTCAAATTGATATCATTCATTATGTCAGGGTTGATTTTTCGATAATAGTATGAGGCAACTCTGTTCTGGCTTTTCTTAAATGGACACACGTTAATACAAATTAAAGAACAATCGGTGATTTTTGGTATATCTAGCACTTGACGAATAACTCTTCAGACTTTCTACCTATAACATAGTCTATTAAAGTTGAACTTACATTTGTATGACTTGTAACATTCATTGACCAACTGATCAAGACCATAAATCTCTACAACTTCTTTTACTTTACGACAATTAAAATTAAAACTATCTAAGTAATTAACATTAAAATCACCAGTCAGAATACATTTATCACCAGTAAAATAGTCTTCACACCACTCCCCAAATTTAATCAAAAACACTGCATGGCAAGAATTTGGAGAATGATAGCGCCCAGCAACAGTCCAGTACACCCCATGAATATTAATTTTAATAATTGCACACCAGTAATTTCCTATTTCATAAGACTTATTTAAAACGTAAAATTCTGTAATACTTTTTATAAAAATAATTACCCTTCGCATATGTCTGTTTATAACCCACAAGTGGGTTATAAACAAATACTTCAGATATCAGTTCTTACTTATGAGGCAGAAAGCTTTGTACATTTAAACTGACCACAGTTGGTCAGGCCAATGGTTTCACTGCTTTTCATGAATCTTCCTGGTTTATGCCGGGCTATTCACATTCTGCTGGAACGACTTCTTGTGGAAATTTCCTTGTCTTGTAAATGTTTGTCCACCATAATTCAAATTATAAGCCTTCACCATGACATTCATGGGCCAATTTTCACTATTGAGTATGGTGGATCAATTGATACTTTAAAAGCAGCCAGATCTTCACGTTTAGTAGCTAATTTTTCACAGCTTAATAGGTTTATGTTGCCTGAATTGCTCAACTGAGCATTTAGAATCCAGATTACCACTATAAAACCATTTTCTAGGTGCAGCCGCTACCAAAGATGCAGAAGTTGTACCAGTTCCACGCACATTTTTTGTATGGCTTTTTTTCTGCCACTATAGCTGTTTGCGCTGGTATTTTCACTAGATTCTGAGTATTCGCACTTTTTAAATGATATGTGTTACTGTTCAGTTGATCATTCAAAGGTATTTTTTGTGTAACATCCCTTTGGTTGATGACATTGCTCGAAGTGGCAAGAAAACGTACCAGTTCCTTGTTTAAGTCCACAATCCATGTCATAGTGTATAGAATTGTTCTTGAATGAATGACCTTGTTAGCATGTTAGTTTTTATGTGTGCTAATGGCACTTAAGAGATAACCTACCTAATCCTTGCCTTAGAGCAAAATGGTTTATACTTTTTTACTACCGTTTTTGACCTTATGTCATTGGATAACGATGCCTCCCATTCTATTTTGGAAATGTCAGCACTGCTTTCAATGCCGGTTAATCAAACTCTGTTTAACCAAGTTTTTTAAACTTTAAATTGAAATGAGTATCGACAAGTAGTGCCAACCGTTTTGTCCCTGGAGTCTTTTCGATTCTGTGACCTGACAAAAATTAATGAGCTTCAGGTACAATCAGAAAAACTATGCTGCATTTAAGAAAACCTCACTTATGTACCTAATTATTAGTGATTTAAAGTTTAGTTGTATTAATAAATTAAATTTCATCTAGTGTAGAATCTTATATTGATCACTTTGCGCCAACTAAATGTCAATATAAAATAATATTTGTTTTAATTTGTAGCAATCAGTATCCAATGCAGCAACCAACCCAGTGCAAGCAGGGGGTACTACTACGGTTAGTTCTTCTCAACCTATTGTCCAAACCACACAACCTGTACAGGTAAGTGCCCAAAAAATTATTGGAAAGTTGTCCACTTTTAATAAGTTATTTATATATTCATCATCGGTTTGCATAAACTGACATCGAGTTTGCTGTCATTTAGGTACTGAATTTTTATTTTTGAAAAAATGCTATAAAAAATCCCTTACATTCATGTATACTTCCTAAAAGTTTCAACATCTCAGCCAAACGAAATTAAAACCCACATGTCCCAATATTTTTTTCTTATGGAATTACCCTAAATGGTTTTCTGTTTTTATTTAATTTCCTTTATTACTTTTGACATAAGAAGATTCATGACTGTCTAAAGCTCTTGGATAGTTTCATTCATGGAGCTGCTGCCATTTGACAGTCATGTCCAAATTCAGTGTATCGAAAACGTGAGATAGG
>MU189585.1:10673-32350 GCA_016904865.1 Pissodes strobi | reverse complement strand
GACAGTCATGTCCAAATTCAGTGTATCGAAAACGTGAGATAGGTTAATAAGCCTACCTAATCGGATTTGTTTTTAGTTCTCCATAAACACTGTTTGTTGTTTTCGGTTCTGGTCAATTGGTCTTGTCTTTACGGGGGAATGCATGTATTCTTATATAAAACATACAAATTGTATACATACTGATAATTTGGTTAGGTTAGATTAATTGATTTATTATTATATTGCCTTGCTATTTCAGAGACCAGCCAACGACAATACCAAAGAGAAATGCCGCAAATTCCTGGCCAACCTGCTCGAATTATCAAGTCGAGAGCCAAAGTCCGTGGAACGGAACGTGCGGACGTTGATCCAGGAGCTTATCGACAACAAAGTCGAACCTGAGGATTTTTGTGATAAACTGGAACGCCTTCTAAATGCCAGTCCTCAGCCGTGTCTCATAGGCTTTCTGAAGGTTAGTTAATTTGCACTTAAACAAAAAACTGTTCTTTTAAATGCGGAGCAGGTTGTTCATGTTCTGAGGACGTAGTTCATACAGTGAGGCTATCCAGATCTCCATTTCTTGGAACTTTAGCGATATGGTTTTGATAGTTTGGACTTCGATGTCAACTGTGAAATCTTAAATTCAGCTTAAACTCGGTGATTGTATTTATGACCGCTAAAATGTAGAATGCATTGAATTAATGATTTAAAAAAAAAGTTACATAATATGACAATTTAATTTTTCTAGAAAACGGGGATCATTTTCAGATTTAATAGGTTAAAATATAGTAAAATAAAGTATTATTTTTACAGAAAATAACATTTTATTGATTGATTTTAATCAAAATCTATTTAATAACTAGTTTGATGGTGTAGAAGAAGAAAAGCAATTACTTTTTCACTGTTTCTCCAGATTTACGTAAAAGCTACCTGAGAAAACTAAATATTTATTTAAATTGTCCTGGATTAAAAACATGGTTTTTTTGGAAAATCATAGTAATATTCAATAGGTCTGAAACTAGATAAAGTAATAGAAAGTATTGTGTTTATCGAAAAGAAACATTTTTTCCTAAACCCGTCAATTATAAATGAAAACTAGCAATTTTTTCTAAATGTAATGAATTTCTTTTACACATGCGAAATATCATTTTCGACATGAACCATGTAACAGTTTGTATAGCCTGTTATAATCGTTAATACAAACATAATCAATGAGATAGAGATTTTCTTGGTTAATACAAAAATATTTATTTTTAACTAGTTGATTCTTCTGCTTTTATTCCTTTTTAGATTTTAGGCAAATCTGTAATTTTTAGACCTTTTATCTTTTTGGCATTGTTTGTACTTTTTTTTTGTCATGTTGACTATTAAATAAATTAAATTATAGGTTTTATAAACTCTGAGAATGTCAAACAGCAGATTATATTTTTGTGCAATATTTCAAAATTCCCTTGAAAAAATATACTTTTCTCTACGACCCCTAAGTAGATAAAACAGATAAAATAATATTAATCCGTGCTCCTATGGTCCCGTTTCTAGGAAGTCTTGATATAAGTACAAAACACTATTAATAGCATTTTTAATTTTCTCCTAAAGATTGCCATTGATTTGGCTTACCTGAGATAGCATTTGGTAACACAGGCATAATAAGGCGACTTCTCATATAGAGCTGTTGTGCGCCTTGGAGCGATAATTTTTCCTGTCTAATAGGATATACAGTCACGAGCATTAAAAGTGGGACACCCGATTTTCCTCATTGTAAAGCGAGTCATTGCGCACCAGCACATACATACCTGCGGCAATGACGGGATTTGTCAAATTTGACAGGAAAACAATAATTATGCCACAATTATCCGTTGTCGAAAAGATTTAAAAAATTACTTTGTTTGAAGAAGTTTGCCAGTAAGAAGTGTGAGAAGTGGGAAACCGAAAAGTACGGTGCATAATGTTTATGTTATGGCGTGAGGCACAGAGCGTCCAAAGAATGGCAGGTAGTGGGGCTTCAATGAGGACAGATGAGGAACAGGACAATAATTTAATTGGTTACCTCGAAGAACATCCTTTCCGGTTCTGGTGTCATATAAGCACCGTCGATTTTGAAGCTTTTTTTGGGTTATATGGAAAGATTACATCAAATGGGACACATCAACGCAAAAAAAATTGCGGATGAAGCACATTTTCGCAAAATAAATTGAAAATAAAAATTAAAATTTAACATACATTTTTTCCTAATAAACACAATTCCAGTACACGTTGTCCTGAGGTATGGTCGCAGAAGATTAATACTAACATAATACAGAGCTTCTTTTTTTAAAAATTGCAAATAAAACTCATTTTGCACTTTAAAACGATAATATAATATTTATGAGATAAACGTCAACGACTATTTCTTAAACGATGACTGTTGGCTTAGCCAAGGCTACCTATTGTAGTATAGGTGGCCTTGGCTTAGCACGGCTCACCTGTCTGTTGCACCGGTAGATGTTGCCAAGTGTAATTTCCATTTGGTTCTAAAATAACAGCCTCGTGTTGAATATGTTTCAAAAGTACTGTGGGACCACTGATGTATAGATCAGTGTGTGGGACGAAAACTTCTTATAAATAATGATTCTTAATGGCTTTGTTTAATAAAATAACAATATATGATTTACTAGAATTAGATGTTACGATAGAAGTGGGTCACTTTTAATAATAAGTCATATAACAGTTTAAGAGAGTATCACGCGTAGTGCATTTGTTTTGTTACTTTGGGTTAATTTTGATTTTGTGATGGGCGGGGTTGGAAGAGCGTAGCGCGCTCGTCTCAATGCGCTTGTTTGGCTAATTAAAGTTAGTTTCGATTATTTTTGCTTCATCTGGAATGTGAAATACTACTTTGGTTAATTAGGTTTGGTTTGGGTTAGTATAGGTTAGTTTTGGTTAGTCTGGGCTGGTTTTGCTTAGTTTGAGATAGAGAAAAGAAAAGCGCGCGTAGCATTTTGCTTTGGTTAATTAGGGTTAGTTTTGGTTAGTATGGGTTAGTTTTGGTTAGTCTGGGTTAGTTTTGGTTAGTATGGGTTAATTTTTGGTTAGTCTGCGTTGGTTTTGCTTAGTTTCGAATAGCGAAGAGACAAGCGCGCGTAGCGCGCTTGTCTTCTTACTTTGGTTACATAGGGTTAGTCTGGGTTAGTTTTGTTAAGTATGGGCTAGTTTTGGTTAGTCTGGGTTGGTTTTGTTTAGTTTGGGATAACGAAGAAACAAGCGCGCGTAGCGCGTTTGTCTTTTTATTTTGGTTAATTAGGGTTAGTTTGGGTTAGCTTTGGTTAGTATGGGTTGGCTCTGTTCAGTCTGGGTTGGATTTGCTTAGTTTGGGATAGCGAATATAAAAGCGCGCATAGCACGCTTATCTTTTTATTTTGGTTAGTTAGGGTTAGTCTGGGTTAACTTTGGTTAGTATGGGTTAGTTTTGGTTAGCTTGGGTTAGCTTGGGTTAGTTTGGGTTAGTTTTGGTTAGGCTCGGTTGGTTTTGCATAGTTTGGAATAGCAATGAGACAAGCGCGCGTAGCGGACTAGTGTTGGTTAGTTTGGGTTAGTTTCGGTTAGTTTAGGTTAGGTGCGCGCTTGTTTAGTTACTTTCACAAGTTGTTATTCTACTTTATGAAACATGCTCCTGGACTTGGCAATTTGCTTACTTGAAAATCAAGAAGGTTAACCAAGTCCGACAACGTTGCAAATAAATTGTCATCATTAACGTCATATTGGGAGAGTTTTCGCATTTAAATGTCACTCATTTATAAAATTTCTTTTTCAATTTTTGACGTCAAAAGTACTTCATCCGCAATTTTTTTTGCATTAATGTGTTCCATTTGATGTAATCTTTCCATTGAACCCAAAAAAATCTTTAAAATCGACAGTGCTTATACGACACCAGACCCTCCTTTCCAAGACGCTTCTGACGCAAAAAACAATACAGGGTTTCCAGCTTCTGTCAGTACAACGCGTAGAAGACTTGAACGTCTTTCTAATTTAAGAAATCGTTCTGCAGCCAAGAAACATTTCGTCATAATGGTAACAAAGAGCAAATAATTGGTTGGTGTTGGTGTGGAATATCTTGTGGCGAACGTACATTTTTGGCAAAGATTAGTTTAATCTGATGAAAAAAACTTTCGGTAATCATTCTATAATGGCGGTTTAAAAGTAGCCTAGGTCTAGATATGAAGAAATTTCCACTCTTAAAATTGAAACGTCCGCAAGATTTTCTGTCAGTGTTTGGGTTAGTTAGTTGCATGGGAGATGGTTGGGTAGGGCTGTGCATAAGAATAGACGGCCGGTTCAACACTGAATAATACTTGAACATCTTAGAGAATGTCATGCTTCCAAACGCCCGCGCTGCGTATCCGAATGAGTTCCGTCTTCCAGCAGGATGCATCCACATTGCTCGCCGGGTAACAGAATGGATGGAAGCAAATCGGGTTGACTTGTTACCTTGGCCAAGTAGGAGTCCTGATACTAATCCGATCGAGAATGTATGGGGACTGATGGTAAAAAAATGTCAAATTATAAATCCGAAAACAGGGAGGAATTATGGACAAAATCGTGGAAGTTTGGAACAGCATAATGACTGAGGAATATTATACTCAAAACTTAGTCGCTTCCATGCCCAGAAGAATCCATGTGATTCTGGATAAAATAGTAATAATACCATTACACGGAATGCACATTATCTATTTAGCGATTACGTTTTTTTAAACACATCGTAAAAACCAAGTTCAATTTTGTGTTATTCAATAGGGACTTTCTTGATTTTATATTTTACGTTCACGATATTATTACTTAGAGTTGTGGTCACGAAACTCGCTAGAACACTATCACTCTTTGTAGAAGAATAATAGTTAACATAATTTTGTGAAAAAGCGATGACAGAGGTGACAAAGTCATAAAACATAACCTAATGAATGTAAAAACGGTTATGTTTTTCCCTAGGGCGATTGTCAAAACGTCATATGGGCATGCCCTATTAGCAGATAAAAGCCTGATTTACCAAAAATTGCGAAAAATTACAAGATCTGTTGTGGGGGTGTCCAGTTTCAATGTGCACGACCGTACATGTGCCTCATAATTTTGGATACAGTAGGCTCTATTCTGATAGGCATATGTAATACATTTGTGTGTGGATAGAAGGCAGTATCAGAATCCTCTCCCTTCAAAAGAATATTTACTTTGCGCACTTGTCGAATTTTGATTTTTTTTTGTGTGACGTGCATTAGACAGTATTAGAAGTGTTTTGTGACACGTTACATATTGCGCAAATCACTTGTGACGCCAAACATTGAAAAATAAAATCCCAAATGAGGCTGTTGAGCAATACATTTTAACGCCCAAACTCTCTCAATTTGACGTTAATGATGGAAATTTACTTGCAATGTTGTCACACTTGACTAATATTCTTGATCTTCAAGTAGGTAAATGTCCCAGGTCAGGTGCATGTTTCGAAAAGTAGAATACAAACTTGGGAAATTAGTTGAACAAGCGCGCTACGCGCGCTCTTCTTTAAACCAACCACAACTAACCCAAAATAACCAACACTAACCCAAACTAACCAGCACTAACCCAAACCAGCCAACACTAACCCAATCTAACCAACGCTAACTCAAACTAACTAAAACCAACCAAAACTAACCCTAATTAACCAAAGTAAAAAAGACAAGCGCGTTACTCGCGCTTGTCTCTTCACTATCCCAAAATAAGCAAACCCAACCCAAACTAACCAAAACTAACCCATACTAACCAAAACTAACCCAAACTAATCCCAATTAACCAACGTAGAGACAAGCGCTCTTGTCTTTCGTATCCAGGATTAAGCAAGAATAATCAAAACTAACTTTAATTAACCAACCAAGCGCAATGAGACGAGCGCGTTACGCCCTTGACCAACCCCGCCTATCACAAAATCACAATTAACCCAAAGTAACTACGCGTGATACTCTCTTAACGAATCCAAATGAACTCAACAAGGGCGCATTTGTCTCTCTTACTTTTGGTCGTCAAAAGACGAGCGTCTTACATTACTCAAACTAACGAATTAAATAAACACAAAGTACTTCTGAATCACCATCTATCTAAAAAGTGTTGACTGGCTGTATCCAACAAGATCCCGTATTTTAGAACCGAACAGAAATTACACTTGGCAACAACTATGCGTACGTCAGCTGAGCCGTGTTATTTAAGAAATAGTGTCATGTTGACACTTGCGCCAGAAATATTATCATTTTAAAGTGCAAAAAACAGTATTTGCGGTTTTTAAGAAAACGAGCTTTTAAAAAAGTTTTTGAGGCTACTATTATTATTACCTATTCCTGTTTCGTTATTACGCATGCCCGAAGCCTTTGCATCGAAAAGTTAGCAAAGATAGTGTAAGTTTGGATTGGAACATGTCGGATAGTAATTAAAACAACTGCAGTGAGTAAACTTTGTGATTTTTTATGACAAGTAGAAACATTTGCACAACATTTAATATGTGGGAGATGGTAAGGGAAGTAACGTGTGAGTATTTTTATTATTGTGGTAGCCAATAAGTGCGCCAAGTAAATAATGACCAAAGACTGGTTTGCAGGAATCGAGCCGTTTGATATAGTGTTGCGAGTGGTACTGTTTGCTCAAGCTTCAGAATCGCAAAATATGCTATATTTACTTTTGAACATATATGGTCAACCTATGGATCCCAACTAAATTTCGAGTCCAAGAAAGTTCCCAGGAACTACGCAGTTCCGACGCTGCCACCAATGTTGACTCTAGAGTCCATCTTATAAAAATTAAAATTCACGGTTTTTATTGGATTGAGTATTAGGCGGTTGGGAAAACACCATTTGCTTATGTTGGTACAGACAGCATGATCTCAGTGGCGCGAAGACTGATCACTATGCAGTTCGGATGTTCATATCATATTCTTTGGAGGTATTCGTATTTTTCGTAGTTTTCTCTGTTAGAATGGCATTATAATTGTAAGGACATTGCCTTTGATTCCGAGGCTGTAAAGTATCTGTCAAATGAACTCAAAATTAGTATCAAAAGATCCTGACAAGTCGAAGAAGAATCCTACCACTACGCGTTTAATTTCCAACTCTTTATGAATAAACTCACCAGTCTGCTGAGAATATACTCAACAGAGAAATTGTCCGCCTATTTGTCATGTCTTAAGTGTCAATTCCCATGGGCCCATTAAAAAAACACTGTATCCTCTTTTATATAAACTTCTAGTTATAGTTTCAAAACTACCAATACAAAGTTGCAAAGCGAATTATTGGTTACTATATCTTCGAACGCTCAGCCGGCGATTTTCTTTTTTTCCCTAATAATTTATCCCTGTTTTTAGGTTGACATAATTAACCTAATTAATAATCGAATGACATTGACGTTGACGGAGAACTCTAATCGTAATTTGTAATTCTCCCGAGCTTTTTTTAGAACAATATACTGTATTCATGTTTAAAGAGGTTTGGTTTTATGATAAGCAAGTAAGTGCTTTATCTAATAAACCTATATTATATAAAAGAAACCAATAATTTCTCTAATTTATAGAAATGAAAAATTAGTTTAAACGCATTATTTTATGGAATCTACATATGCAATAGTTCATAATATTCATTTCTGATCTCTTTTGGATATAAATCCTGGTAAAATGTCGAAGAAATATCAAAATTGCAAAAGTGTTTTCAATAAATTCTCTAGTTTTTAAGTAAGATAAGATAATGTGGTATTTTTTTTAAGTATATACGTATTTTGTTGAGATGCTAGTTTTTTTAAAGATAACTTGTGTTTCGCGACAGCTTGGTGATTAAAGGCCTTAGAATTATTGATTTGTTTAGAATATCAATACATTTATGTATTACATGTGTCTAAAAATCCAATAATTCGTTATTGCTTAAAAACTACAATAAAATACCATTTAAAACAGTGCCACACATTAAAAAAATACTTATGAGAATAAAAGGCACTACTAGTTAACCTGGCTTGACTGCGTTTTAATTCGGGACCATCCTGCAATTTTTTTTATATTAATATTTGTCACTTGTTGGAAATCTAGGCACACTGCATGGACGATTTCATGTTGGTATGGGCTTTTTTGCTGCGATTCTAGGGCGTATTCTCCGCATTTCTCAATGTTACGTTCAAAAAAGTTTAAAGTATTTTGGTATGCTTGGGTTTATTATGTTAGTTTATGTTTATTTTGATAAATTATAATAATTCTTACAATTCACTTTCATTATCGTACTAGATCGTTGGTTTAACAACATTGTATGTCCTACATTTATTTCTATGTCAATAGGTTGGTAATTGTACTAGATTTTTATTTGTTAATCTAAAGCCGGGATCCCACGGCGCGTGGATCGGCGAACCTGGCTTGGGATTGGATGGGGTTCGTGAAGGCTCGGCTCTTTAATCAAGACTTGGTAAGTGGATGCGATCCGTGGCGGCTTCACAAAACTTGTTTTTAGATGTGGCAGTGGTATTTCAAGTTAAAAACTTCAGACAGTGAAGGTGAATAATCAGCGAATACGAGCTGCAACTGTTGCTGCGGCTACGTACATTATGTTAGGTAGTTCTATAAACATTAAACAAGAGCCACAAAAAAGAAGATGGGAAATTTCAAAGCATAAAAAATCATATTAATTATCTGAATGTATAAGTTATTGTTTTTTAGTTTGAGAATTGTGAGTTACAATAGGGAACTTACACATTATCGGTACATAAATTCGGATGCAAACCAATAAGGTTTAAATACATCTTGCGATCCAGACCCAGTTTTAGCTGATGCTTTCATTTTTTGTAAAAGCTTTTGAAAATAAGTCATCAGAAAATCCTTTTTCTTTTCTTAGATTCTGCTATTAAAATTTCACAGACATTTTCGCTTGAATTCGTTTCTAGGCATGAAGAACCAGGTTTTGGTTTTTATAATTTGCGTTTTTCGGATTCCATAGGACCGGTTCCCCTTCATAAGCCGATAAAAATTTCATCACTAAGTCATTGGACCGACATTTTCAAAAAATATTTTGTTTCCTTTTCCGTTCTTATTAAATTACAGTGTCGCACACCACCGAAAATTCCCGAGTCGAGCTACTGACTGTTAGATTTGGTGTAAACCATAATACAAAGAAAACAAGATATGATATTGCGTATGTAGGGGCGGAGCCAAGATTCAGGGCGCACGTCATGTGGTTCGTTTTTTCGCCGGCACGTAACCTAAAAGCCCGAGGAGTCAACCACTAGGCTTAAAAATTTACAATGATTTCAATATTTGGCGACCACTGAACAATGATTCCCATGTATTCCCAATGATTGCCAACTACTTTTCTATGATTCCCAGGCTATTTCCATTTGTTTAGCGATTGCCATAGGATCCCCAATTGATTACCTGATTTCCTCACCAAATTCCGTTAAGCAATAATCCGATTCCTGGCCGATTTTATTAAAAAAAATTATTTATCTTCACATATTATATGATCGAAAGACCATAGCCGCATCTATTATAGGAACTGTGTAGCTGGAAACAATATTAGGAAATTAAAAAATATGTCTTTTTTTATTTAAATAGTTTAATAGTTACCTCTCATTCCTCATTTATTAACATTATAATTTATTTATTAATGAACGTATGTATATGTTATTATGTACAGTCCATTCATGTGATCTAGAGATTTATAAATGTTAAATAAATTAATATTTAAAATCATTGTATTTTCTTTTAATTGCAAGCAAATCACTTCTCTTTATAATAAACGGATTACTGCCACTTAATATGACAGGTCCATAAAAATAAACGTCATCTTTTTGGGTCATTTAAAAATATCCATATCTTGTTGAAGAAATTTGATTTTAAATTTTCCTATTTTACAGTTAATTACTTGCCCTAAATACCATTGCGTGTCATAATACATCGCATAATACGAATCTAAAATAATGGAAACTTCATTGATTTCACTAGGATGTTCTTTCTAAATCAGAGAAATCTACACTTAGAGTTTCACTAGCCAAACTTATTTTTGATCCTGATTCAGATGTGCTATCTTGGTCTTGCCCCTGCTTCTCGCCCTGCCTAGTATTCCTTCTATTTCGTTTACTTTTGTTTTTTTTTTAAATCTTATTAATTTGGCTTCCCGACTTGGTTTTTTGAATCCCTTCTAGATGCATTCCTTTAACTCTTAATACTCTATCACATAGTAGGGCTTCCGCAAGCACAGATCAAGAGCTATGGAGAATCTCGTGCAATGGCTCTCGACATAACCAAAGCATTTTATAGGGTGTGGCATGACGGATTGTTAAGCAAATTGACAACATACAGACCACCACCAGCACTGCTTCTATGGCTTTTTAATTTCTTAAGAGATCGAACCATCCGAGTTGGTCTTGATAGACATCTCTCGGAGGAATTTAAAATCAATGCCGGAATTCCTCAAGGGTGTATATTATCTCCCACACTGTTCCTGCTCTATATCAACGATCTCTCAGACAGGACAAACAATTCTATTTACAGGTTTGCAGACGACAGCACTCTTATACCCTCATTCATGTCGCGGACTGTAATGACCGCTGCTTATTCCCAAAGCGAGCGAGAAAAACAGATTGCTGCCTTCAATGAGGATAAGGGTTCATATCCTCATCGTGGAATGTAGTGAGGAAAATAATGCCCAGTTTAATGCAGAAAATACTCAAGCAGCTGTCTTCTCAAAAAAATCAAACACCGCAGGACCTGACTTATCAATGACAGGACAAATACTGACTCTGGCCTCATCCACGAGGATCAACTGGGTATCAACGTAGAAAACAACATGTCTTGAAGTAATCACGTCACCAAAATCGCCAAGGGAGCAGCACAAAGGCTAGAATCACTCTATAGAGTAAAAAGGTTGTGTACACCTCATCAGCTCTTACTACTCTATAAGACACAGATAAGAGCATCTCTGGAATACTGTGTGGAGCTCGGCACCCAAACACTTGCTCAAGATATTGGACTCCATACAGAGGAGAGCAGCCCGTTTTGCGGATGATGCAGATTTGACTAAAGACCTTGATAGTTCTGAACATCGAAGAAAATTGGCGGACATATCTCTTTACTATCGATACTACTACGGAAGGTGTTCGAATGAGCTGGCACTTATGATTCCAACTAGAATTGTTTCGAAACAGAAACACCTGTCAGACACAAGCTGCTCATCAACATACGATTCAGTTGCGAACACCTAGGATGTCCCTGTTGCGAGACTCCATTGTCTGAAGGACTTCCTCACTTTAGAATGAACTTGCGAGTAACGTCATTCTGGAAAACTACAATATACAGCGCGCACGCACCGCTTGTTGAGTTACATAGGAATTTTCCTGTTGTGTGTGTGCCGACCATAAAAAAAAGTCGACAAACGTCCCTGCTTCTCTGAAAAGAATCAAATTAACTTTTTTGACTTTTCGATTAATCTTGTTTTTTCATTAATCTTGTTTTTCCATTACTAAGCGTCACCGCCAGACACGACTTGTATATATTTTTTTTGCCTTAATTGTAGAGAATCGCAATTGCCAAACCTTGATGTTTACTGAAGAAATTCTGAGTCTTCTTTCGGCAAGTCGGATTCGAGTGAGGTTTCAACATTCACATTTTCATTTTTATGATCTACAGCATTGTCATGTAATTCTACTTTATCTTCAAGTTCTGTACAATATGGATTTGATTCAGTCACGGGTAGTTCAGTTATTGGGAAATCAACATTTAATTAACACTCCGTATCCATTTCCATTCCAAATTGTTTAGCGTTAATGATGCCTCTTCTTCGGCTTTTTCGATCGTGTGCTTAATAAGTTCCACTGATGGAAGCTGAGTTAACTGGTAGTTTCCAAATTAAATGCTGCTTAAAATTGTTGGTAAATGTATTGAAACGATTTAATTGTAACTAATCAAACTTCTATTTAACATCCCTGATAATAAGGAGAGTATGGGTTATCTGAGATTAGTGGTAATTTTGATAAAATTTTCATACTCTTCAAGCACCGTGTATCGCCATCACTCGAAAACCCCAAAATTGTTATGCCAACAACCAAAGTATGATATTTATAAAATATAAAGTGGAGTACTTACCTTACTGTTTTAGTCAATATTCTACGGGTCTAAACACTTTTTAGTCACAACTTAGAGGCAAATACACAACTGAAAGGGTATGCCCGCGCGCGCCGCGTCGTTTAAACTGCGTAAAAAGTTTGGTTATGGCATGAGATTTCTAGGTTAGCATAAATGATTTCCAGCGAATAACACATGATTCCCAGGTGATTTGCATAGATTCCCAGGTGATTCCAATGGATTCCCAGGTGATTCCTAGGGATTCCCAAGCGATTCCCATGTATTTCTAATTGATTGCCATGTGATTCCCAGAAAAATTTACACTGATTTCCAGTAGTGGTTTACCCCTCGTAAAAAACATTTGTTTTGTGTTGTGAGTTTATGCTCGGTTTTTTTGTATTTGTAATCAAGTCAACTTTCAAAATGCGTTGTGCAGTAGCTGAGTGCCACACAGATTATCAGTCTAAAAACTTAACTAGCGATTTAATATTTTTTCGGTTTTCCAACGACGAAAGTCTTGCAGTCATTGATAATTTGTCCGAAATTGGCTTGGATAAACCATCCGACGCAATGATGCACATGGGAAAAATTACAAATAATTTTTAATGATGTAAATTCTGATAATTTGCGTATTTGTAAGGGATATCTCAATCATTTAATTAATTGTAGTTCAAATATCGATTGTAGCTTGAAAATTAGGAAATTATTTTTTTAGATCCCTAGTGTTTTTCCGCACGGGGAATTTAAATAAAACGTTGCAAGATAGGGATTTGTCAAGAAAAAAGGAAAATGTCAAACAGTTCAATAATTTAAATTATATTTTTTTTTGTGTTTCGCTATTTCACTTTTTATTAATTTGTTTATTAATAACTTGTACGTATTTGTGTGTATTTATGTATGTTTTTCTATTTGTACCATTTAACCACTAGTTATGTACTGTACGTGTTTTATACAAAAATAAATAAAGTTATTATTAAAGATAAAACATATAAATATTTTTAATGTACCCATTTTTAATACATCGATATTAAATTTGATATGTGCTTCATTTATCCTCAATATAAAATATACATAATTAGATGACATTATTATTTTAATTAATACACAAAATTATTACCACCATAATACCAAGAACACTGCACACGCACCTCGATTTCAAAAAATTGGCCTATTGTGGTAATTTTACTACTTTTGTGTAAGTATTAATATGGTAAAGGTTCTAAACCCTAACATCATTAATATTATTTTATAATAGCGTGTTATTATTAGATAATAATAATTTATCTGCCACTAAGCTACTAATTTCTCATGAAATTACAACATTACAAAATATGTTAAGGAAAGATGAATGTGAAGCCTTTAATGCCATAAATTTTCCAATTCGCTTAGCCGAACGGAAACATCTATGTATATGAGATGTAACTTTGGGTACTGGTTTGGGAATTATTTCATCTCATAAACACAGGGAGTTATTGGGAAGAATGGGCACATCAAGTTAACATTAAATGTGAGTGTTTAATTATGTGGCTGGGACAAAATGTACAGGGTTTTCCAACGAGGACTGAACAGGGGCTTATTTTTGACCTTCCCTGTATTTTGAAAACAAACCAAAATAGCCATTCGATGTATTTTTTTCTGCTAAATTCAAAAGTTTAACCAAAAAAACATTTGAACCAAAAACAAAAGACTTAAGGATCTCCCACACCGGCGCGGAACATTCGCTGCCGCGGCGGACTCGGAACCGCCGCGGAACAATAGTCGCGGCGGTATATGCATGGATTCACACTGGTTTGTGCGAATTCCGCAACGGCGGAAGTAGTGCAGCGCCGTTTCGCTCCAACGCTGCATGCACGGTTTTTGCCGCTGCCGCTTTGTTTCGCCTGTTTATTTTGTTAAAGAAAATGGTGTTTTCTACAGAAAAGCTAATAGAAATAGTAAAAAAGTAACCAATTCTGTATGAGGCATTAAAGTGTGATACTCGCCATATCTATTACGAAGTTCATTGATTTCATGAACCCATTTCCTTTTATTTTTTCTGAGAAAAGTTTTTTCAGTTTCAGCAACTGCCAATAATAGTAAAGCTTCTTCGTCAGAATCAGACGAGGACATTACGTAATAATTATTAATAAAAATTTTGATGGAACGTCGATATGAGAGTTCAAGATTGCTATGCCAAAACATATTCGCTGCCGCGTCGGTGTAGACATACATGTTCCGCAGCGGCAACGGCAGAAAATTTTCCGCAGCGAAAAGTTCGCGTCCGCTGTGGCAGCGAATGTTCCGCGCCGGTGTGGGAGATCCTTTACGCCATGGATGAACTGTTTCTTAAATGGAACACCCTGTATATTACTACATTTTTGGACTCTAGAGAAATCTAAACACATTTCGTGTATAATAACATATACCTATCTTTAGCTGTTTACGAAACATTGACAGTTGAATGTCGGGCATTTTGACACTTTGTTAGGCGCTAAAATCTAAAGCTCGTGAGATCAAAGAAAACGATTTGCACATTCCTATCTTAAGTTTTCATAAACTATCGAATAACAGTATCTTCGAATTTAACCCGAGGACAAAATTAACCGGGACTTTTAAACCCCCGGTTAAATTCAAAGTTACTGTAATTCGATAACTTATGAAAACCTAAGCTAGGAACGTTCAAACCGTTTTCTTTGATCTCTTGCGGTTTGTCAATATGCGCGACTTTCAACCGTCAATATTTCGTAAACAGTTAAGGATAGGTATAGAATATTATACACGAAATGTATTTAGATTTCTCTAGACAGTCAAAAATGTGGTAATATACAGGGTGTTGCGTCTAAAAAATAGTTCATCCACGGCGTAAGTCTTTTGTTTTTGGTTCAAATGTTTTTTTGGTTCAATTTTTCAGTTTAGCAGAAAAAAATACATCGAATGGCTATTTTGCCCCTGTTCAGTCCTCGTTGGAACACCCTGTACATAACGTTATATTCAACTCCAGGAAAGCACAGATTATGTCGAAATTATCATGGAGAAAAATAGTTACTTCAACTGGTATTTTAAAGAGATTGAGCTTCTAAATTCCCAAATGGCGTTAAAGAGCTTTTTATTTCCCGCTGATTAATTATCATTTATCTTACCTAACAATGATAAAGTGCCCTGAACAATTGCTAAATAGAGCCTTTAGAAACCCTCTAAAACAAGGCTAAAAAAATTTTCTTTGGATATGCGATTTCGAATAATTGTGCTCAGAAACGATGATTATTTTCATCTGATTAGTGATGATCAGTTGAAATCGTCGACTTTGATGATGCTGGCTTGGTTACCGAGCGTTGAATCCTAAGTGTGTGTTTTGCTATTATAATGCTAAACTGTGACAGTTATATAGCTGAAGAATCCGAGATGACAACATTACAAAATACGCAGTTTAATTTTGGTGTGAAATATTGTTTGAATTTGTTTTGCATTAGTATTTAATAAAAAATATATGTTATTTTTCCAGAAAAGTCTCCCACTTCTCCGCCACTCGTTGGCCAGCAACGAGCTAACGATTGACGGCATTAGGCCGCCTCCGCCCAATGTGATCTTTTCGGTGGCCGGCGCCGCTCCGACCGTCCAAACGGTGAGAGCGGTGCAGCCCGTGGGTGCTGGCCAACCAGTCCGAATTATGGGGCCCGGGGCCGCAGTTGTGCGAGCTCCTGGGGCACCGGGTGCTGTCCTACAGCAGAGGCTGGTGGGACCATTACGGGGTCCGACGATACAGCATCAACAGGCTAGAATGGTGAGTAGACAAAGTATTGTGCTATTACATTCGTGAAATATTCTTCATAAAAAGAATATGTTAAGTAAATTTATTTTCCAAGACAGCCCATAACTTGTAGGTTAAGATTCCGCATCTTCTTAGTTTTGAGAAGAAGAGATGATGATAAGTACACATGATGAAATACTTATAAATACTAAGTAGGCAACTCATATTATACTTATAATCAATAAATCAATGTGTGTCTGTCCCTTTGTATTTGGCTCTTTTAAGCTTCTGATATTTAAATCACAAGGTCTTTCTTTGTTTGATTCACTTCATACATATAATGCCACTATTTTTAGAAGTCTTTCACCTTTAAAAGTCTTGCGTTTATCATATAGTTTTAGAAGTATTGCCAGTGTGTCACATGTAGTACTGACTATACCAATAAGTGTAATTTAAAATTTAAGAATTATGATTCCATAAAGTTTATAACTAATCCTCCCAAGACACTGATAGGTTCCCTTTCTATCATTTAACAGAATTAAGTAGACATTAAGGACATATTGAAATTGAGCAAAGCATCTTTTATTTATCATTTAGCATTCGATCATAACATGTTTCGCTAACCCTGCAGCTTCGTCAAAAGTGAAATATTAAATGATACAATCAGAATAATTAACTAGGTAAGAAACAACTCTGTCCTTAATTTATAGCCTAATTTAACTTGAGGGTTTTTCCGAAATATGTCTATCTGAGTAATTCAGATAGACATATTTCAAAGAAACCCTTTTGGCTATAAAACAAGGACTGACTTGTTTTTACCTAGTCAATTATTCAGGTTGTATAATTTAATGTTCCACTTCTGACAAAGCTAGAGTATTAGCGAAACATGTTAAAATGTTATAAAATCTGGAATCCCAAATTAACCCAAATCCAACCTTTAATAATAGTGTAAGTTTATTTTATTCACTTTGTCAATAAATATCTAAATATTGGTTATTGAAGTTCGTTATGTTTTTAATTGAATTGAATTTTCTTGGTAGGTCGCAGCAATCCGCCAACCAGGCCAAACAACTCTTGCCCAACAGCAACAACAGGCCGCCACCCTACAACATCAACAATCGATCTCGGCGTCGCAGCCCCCAGCTCTGCATCCCGTATACGCGGGGGCGGGGGGACAACAACAAACTCAAGTGGCGCCCCCTCAACACGTCGTCAACCAACAGCAACAGCCGAGGCCTGCGCCCCCTCGGCCGGTCCAGGTGCGGCCGACGGGACAAGGGCGACCGCAGCCTCAACGAATGGCGACCCCAGCCGGAGGCAAGAACGTCGCCGTGGCGAGCGGCAAGGGAATGGCCGCGGGCCTTGGTTCTAATAGGCCGTCTGCTAAGGAGAAAGGTGAGCTGAATATTGATTTTTGAAAAAAAATTATTGATTTTTTATTTAACTATGCATATAAAGATTCAAAATGAAAATAATTTATATTGTCGATTCAAACCTACAAAGACAATAACTAAAGAAAAGGTCAAAATTTGTATGCGCTTTTTTTTTCAATTTTAAATAGTCTCCTGCATCTTAATTACACAGCAGTCCGTTCATTGAAACAAGAAATCTTATTTTAAAAACCAATTTCAGTTTTTACAGGGTGTCCATTTTTTGTCTCTTAAGGGGATCTCGCTTAATTTTAAAGATAGAGGGTTGCGGTATTCCGAACACTGCTATTTTTTTTTAACTAAACCATCAACATAAATTTCTAAGCTCTCTTGGTTTTTCAGATACCGAGTGATGTTCAAAAACCAATTTGAACACGTTTCAAATCTAAGGATATAATTTTGTACAATTTTATCATTCCACACCACTGTCCTCGCATTCCAAAGGAATTTAAAATCCATGGCGATACTACTAACGCCATCTCTTGTTTACAACGTTTATCCATTGCATCAAACAGTCTAGAAAGCTAAAAGCAAAGCGGCCTCGAAAGGCATCTGACCAATCACAGCGCTTTCTACAAAAGGCCGCTGTATCCCGGCGATATTCCTAGCGCCATCTGTTGTAACCACGTTTACTCATCTGAACCCGGACGCATATCCTACGCCGAGCCGACCAATCACAGCGCTAGCCTACAGGATAGCCACTTCACCCAACCTAAAACTTCCTAGCATCATAACATAGATAATCCTATCTAGTGGTCCCCAAAATTCCGATCTTTTATAATCGAATTTCATGAGAACTAGTCAGCAGATTTGAACCAGATTTGTGTTAGAATTCATAATATTAATTTAGACAACCGGTCATGCTAAATTTTTACACAATATCTCTACATTTACATTATTGCCCTTTCTATTTCCGGAGGATGTAGATTATCCCGGCCGGAAGGGGCGGTGACAAGGGACGTTGACAATTTCTTCAAGTTGATCCAGTGACGTTCTATAATTGAGGAAGTTTTCACGTTTTGAGACCCAGTTATAGCTCTAGTTCTCTACTTAAATGACATTATGTTTTCCAGTCATAGTCATCGTCGTCTCAAGCCTACAAGTAAGGTATTTATCGGCACCCTGTCTGCCATTATCCTCAATCTCAGTATGACGCTGTACCATCGCTATACTGGCGTCCCCATTGGTCTTGTCCATGGGAGTTCAATAATTGAGTCTTGTCTCGAACCACAAGTAATCTAGTCTTGTCTCGAAACCCAAGTAAGTAAACACACACGTTAAGATTCACATTATCTCAAACGCGGAAACATCGCTGTACTAGCGTTCCCATTGGTCTTGTCCATGGGTTATCAATATTAATCGAGTCTTGCCTCGAATCTCAAGTAAGTAAACTCACACGTTTACAATCACTCTCAACATTTCAAACGCGGCACCATCGCTGTACTAGCGTTTCCATTGGTCTTGTCCAAGGGTTCTCAATATTCTCTATCAGAGTATAGCACTGGGTTGTTATACTTTGGCCTTATTCTGATATATGGACTACCCGGCACCAGTCTGCCAAGATTCACGATTCTCTATGCTTTATTGCAATATAAAGATTTCACCAAATGCTATTTCCAGCACGGATTTCAGCTTACCTATGCCACCTGCATAGCATGTTTTGTAATCATTTTTGCGTGTATAAGAACCGCATTCCACAAGGCGTCCATGCCATGCCATATGCATATATAACTGCATACCATCTCAAACTACTACATTCATGTCATTCTCATTTACAAGAAATTGAAGTTCATTGTATATAGAAGCTACAGCAGAGACTTAGCAAGTGTTAAAGTGACTTCCCCAGTGTTGGAAGATAAACTGCTGTTGAACATTGAACGTTTCGCGTCAGCTGTGAACATAGTGTACAGGGATATTGATTAGATTTTGACCACTCCTGTAACTTTTTTATTTTTTAAGCTACAGAGCTGAAATTTTTACCGGAATTATAAGAAATAAAATGTATTTTTGTGAAAATCGAATTTTTTTTATACAGGGTGTGCCAAAAAAGTATGGCAAATCAATGCTACTTTTTTTTGCGGAACACCCTATATATTAGTAGCAAGTTAAAGAGTCTTTAAAAATGCCTTTTTAAAAATATATAATATAATGTATTGACTTTTTATAATTTTCAAGCTATCATCATATAAAATGTTAAATATTGGTTATTTATTTACTTTTAAAATAGAGCTCTTCAGATCATAGCATAATACTTAACTAAGCCAGGAGTAGTACGAAGAGTTTGCATCAAAACAGTGTTTAAATATCTATGTAGGTATAAGTTATGATATTTTAAGTAAAATGGAAAGAACCAGTATTATTAACTACAGGCATACTAATATACAAAATGAAAAAGGAACATAAGAATATTATATTGCTAAATGTTCTACATGGCACCCATTCACTTCAATACATTTTACATAAATGCGTTTCTGTCTTTCGATTGCAGCCAAAATATAACCCTGATTATTTGTACTTAGTATTGCTATCTCTTCTCGTAGGTAACGTTTGATGCTATCAGGTGTTAATAATTCTTCGGGTGCTTTCTCGTTTAATTTCCCTTTAAGGAGACCTCACAGAAATGTGTCCATAACTGTCAAATCGGGACTGTTGGCTGGCCATCTGATACTCCCAAATCGTTCAAGCCATACAGGAAATCTATCATTTAGGAAGCGAGTTACAATACCGATGTTATGGTAAGGAGCACCATCTTATTGCCACAAAACTTCATTCTACTCTGACAAATTTTGAACAACATCTTGGACTAAATCAAAGTATCGGTCTTCATTCAAAGAACCATTGAAAAATATGGGCCCTATTACCCTGTTGTTTAAAATTCCGCACCACACATTTTCGGATGAACGACCAGAACGTTTAACTTGACACATGTAGCAGGATATTCAGTTCGTCATCATAATAGTTTTCATCTAGAATTATCGTTTGTTTCTTTCTCTTAAACGATAGTGTTTCCGTTACCTGTTTATACACATCAGAAAAGGTATTCAAACTAGGAATAATTCTTTCTTCTGCATATCGCCTAGCATATTGTAACCGCGCTTGACGTTTATCGTAATTACTTTTTATAAAAATTTCATAAAAATCGCGCCTTTCTTCTTCTGTGAAAGGCATTTTGATAAGCTGTCACTAATCAAATTAAACAATATGAAAGTTGACCTATCTAACATCTTTTTTTTTCAGCGCCAACTACGAGTATGAATATTGCGAATTCCGAATTCTTAATTTCATTTAAAGCATTACTAAAATATTAATAAATGCAGGATTCAGGGCAAACTTGTGGGTATACTCCTTGCTTAGTTAAGAATTAATCTATGATTTATTGTCAAATGTGTTGAAAAGTAATTTCAAAAGACCTCTATTTTAAAACTAAATAAATAACCAATATCTAACATTTTATACTCTAATAGCTAGAAAACTATAAAAGGAAAATACATCATATTATACATTTTTAAAAAGGTCTTTTTAAAGACTCTTTTACTTGCTATAAATATACAGGGTGTTCCATTTAAAAAAGTAACATTGATTTGCCATACTTTTCCGAAACACCCTGTATATCTTCTCGATTTTCACAAAAATACGTTTTATTTCCTATAATTCGGTAAAAATTTCAACTCTGTAGCTTAAAAAATAAAAAAGTTATAGGAGTGGTCAAAATCTAATCAATATCCCTGTACAGGGTGGCTCGAATTCGTGTCTATGTATGGGGAACTCGAAAACCGTAAGAGATACAGTGTCGGTCAAATTAAGGCAAAATTGCGCATTTAGGTGCCTAACAATATGCCGTTTAGAAAGTTTCAAAATTCCGAGTATTTCCGGAGATATCCGGAAAAACCGAAATTTTGAAAAATCGTTTTATTTTTTTCCTGTGCTTATTTAAAAACGGATTTCAAATTGAATTGCACTTTTGCATTGCCACTTTTTCCGCTCTATCCAATGATGTTATCCAGTTTGAAATCCGACGTTTCGTCTTCAAGGGATCATTATCAACTTTATTTTTTTAAATACGAACTTTAATTTTTTTTATCGTTTTTTAGATAGTATTGGCGTTATTAATATGAGTATTGTTTTTATTTTTTTTAACTTCTTTTTTTTTTAATTTTTATTTTTTTTTTTTTAATTTATATTTGGCGTAATTTTAAATAATTTAACGTAGGTACTTTTGAAATTTATATATTCTTTAAAAACATTTTATTTCGGTTTTTATATTAGGTGGAAAATTGGAGCCCGTATTAAAAATAAAAAATAGTAAAATTATTTTTTATGAGAATATTGCCATGAACTATTACTCAAACAAGTTGCAAAGATGAAATATTTTCAAATTTTAACCAATTAAATTTTTTTTTAATAGAGAATATAAACAATTTATATTCATACTGCGTGATACTATAGGTACTTTGATGGAAAA
>MU189583.1:15289-50526 GCA_016904865.1 Pissodes strobi | reverse complement strand
CTTGAATAGTAAGACCGACAGTTCTTTCATTCTGTTAGTTCTAGTAACTTTGACGTTGTGGCAGTGACCGAGACTTGATTAAGCGATGCCGTGTTTGATGCAGAATTATTTTTCCTACAACATTTGTCGTCTATAGAACAGACAGAAATTTTGTCGAATTGAACAGTTCTCGTGGAGGAGGTGTTTTGCTTGCTATTTCAGATGAATACATCTCTCAAAAGGTAGACTTATCGGATTTTCGAAATAATATTTCAGTGATTATTGACATAATTTGACATAATTTCGCATGCGCACTTTCTGTTTTTGAAGGGAAGAAATTTTAAAACTAGAATTAAAACGACTTGTGCTTATTTTAATTTTTTATTTTCTGTGTAAGTAAAGAAAAAATACATGGTCAATTATTGATCAACCGGTTCTTTACACTCGTGTTTGGAGATACCAATTATTGTACTTTGGCTTTCGGGCTTTCGCATGAGGATGATGTAGGAAGGAATTTAAAAGAGTACCGTTAACTTCACGCGTAGCCCGCCGCTCGCTTCGGGGTGCAATCAAACAAAACTAACCCAAACTAACCCAAATTTTTACAAATAAACAAACATAATCTTAAAAAAAATTAAAAAACATGGCTTGGCACTGACGGAAATGCACTGCACTTCCAAATTAGTTAAAAGCAATTCGTTGGACCGTAAAGACAGGGAAGACGCGAGCAAGTCCAAACTGTGCATGCAGGATTTTGAAAGTCAAAATATCCGGGTGGCTGTAGACACTTGAGAATTGACGCTAGATCTATCGCGGCACCAAATCAGCCGAATGTATTATTTCACTTCACGCATGACCCTCTACCCGTTTCGCTAGCTACGGGGGCTCTAAGAACAGGAAGTAACCAAAGCTACCCCAAGGCATGCCCAAAATGAAGAAAAAAAAACTTTTTACAAACATGATATTAAGAAAAAAAATTAAAACCGACAACTAGTTTTAATCATCCCCTGATGATGTTAACATGGTTAGCGAAACGCGCGTCGAGTGCAAAAATTCTCTTTCGGTATTCTGGATAAAACTCTGTTTATGTGCATTTTGCCGAAGGTTCCAAACCCCAACATACTTAAGACGAGGGTCAAGCAGCTTCTGTCATCTCTACCACGTGGCTGCGTCGGCCGACGAGATCCATACAAATCGAAATGCATCAGAGATTTTGCCGGTAGAGATCAGGGAAATGGTTTTCCATTATTTTGGATACCATAGTGATGAATTAAGCTGGCACCCCATGATATAAGATTACCAAAACCACGATTTTATTCTTGTGTTTCCAAATTACGTACGATATTAATTCATTTCCTGATTTTAAATTAATTTTTATTTAATATTCTTAATTGTTTCTTGCTTTAAAATTGTTCATCGTTTTTTTGAGACCGCATCATCAACCGGTCGAGCTGACGAATATTTTGCTCTTATTTTCGACAAGTTTTACTAAGTCGAAAATATTATCTAATAGTGATAATTTGAGGTTTGGTAATCTACTGTAATTATTTTTTTATCTAATGGCACGGTATTACTCAATACAGATTGATTTTTAGGTATTTCAACAGCGAAACTTGAATTATCTCGTCAAGCCGCGGTAAGACAGGAACATGAGTCAATCAGTATAATGTGTAGAGACAAAGAAACCGGAGAAAATGTATCTTGGAGAGGACTAGGTGGACGTGCATTAGGTAAGTGCTGCATAGATGATAATATTCCACTGTCAAAATCAAGGATTTATTCCTTATTAAATCTTTGGTCAAAACAGTAATTCACTGTATAAAATTTCGTACATTAAAGATGCCCAAAGGAAACAAGAAAGACGCTACAATTTAAAATTTCTTTTTAAAATCTTAGATGACAGACAAAAGTTTAATCTGTAAGACAAATTATGCGCCTGGATTCAACTATTTTCGAAATATTCACGGTTTAAATTTGTTATCTTAGACTATTTCACAGACTGTAGAAATCAAACAGCTTAACTTAAGGCCAAATGATTTGTACTTTCTATTTCAGCATTCTTCTTCTTCCAGTGCCTTCTTTTCAATGATGATTGAATTATTAGCTGAAAGAATACCAAACGCTCATGGCTAAGTACATACATGTTCTTAATCTTAAGCATATTTTCTTTTTACAATGAAGAGTAATTAGCTATGTTAGAGTTGACCATCCTAGCGATTCATAAGATCTTTAAAAATCCACTTTTTAAATGTTTTAAAATATATTTTCAGAGTCCATCCTTCCACTTCGTCCTTGTGTGGCTCACCGTAGTGCTTACAAGTTCAAATGGTCTACTAGTAGAAATGGTCTCAATTTTAAAAATATAATGTGCACAATTTCTATCCTTTATCACTTCAACATCGGAGTTCAATTTCGCGTTAAACTAGCGATCTAAATATTTAAACCTTTATACCCTCATGGTTCTTTATGCTAAAATATATGTCATTTGTCAGTTTTTTATGACCGTATATCTGCTTGAGTCCAAATTTGACGCTTATCTCACTCACTCTGGTCCTTAGTAACTTAAGATTTTCAATATTGTTTCAGGGTATCACGGTGTCAAAGATTTAAATACGATAATTTCGTATTTAAATCTTTGTCATTTATTCCGAAACCTGTCTTTCTGAAATCTCCCGGGAAAATGGCTTTAGAAAATGCATTGAAAAAGAGGGGTGATAGTATACACTCTTTGCTCACGCCTTTTAGAGCTTCAATCTTTTCTTGCGAGAAGCATCTTGAATTCACCTGTACTATTTGAATTGTTTCCGCCATATACATTTTTATTATTTTAATATTCCCAAGAAGCTGTGATGTTTAACGGTGTTGAATGTCTTTTTATAATAATCAATGGGACAGGTGCTGATATTTATTTGACGAAACATTTTTACGCAAGAACTTGAATTGCTGGGAGCACCTCAGGAGTTTTCGCCTTTATTTTCCCCCAAATTCTGGTATGGATGATGTTCAGTAATACTTTAAGGGTGCGTCTACTCAGACTAATTAGGCGATAGTCATTGCAATATTATGGCATTAGTTGTTTTTGCAATTCTGAAATCGGTATTTTGCAAATCTTGTAGTTTTGCTTAGAACGTTCTAATTTCACGTTTATTTCTATCCAACCTCAAAAGTTTCCTGTTCGGTCTATCTGTTCGGTTTCCTTATTATCTTTGCAGTTTCATGGCGTTTATTAATTCTGATTTGAGTATGCTCGGTTCATCAGGATTATCGCTGACTTCCGACTTATCCGACCTGATATCACTAAATAGTGTTGTTTAATGTATTCGCCGTTCATTTCAGAGAGAAATTAATACTCTCTGGTCCATTTTATCTGTTTCATATGTCAAGTCTTTTAGGGCAGTGGCACACTAACGGGTCGTCTTACGTGAGCGATTTGCAGCGAACGCGAACGCGAATCAGTGGCGATGCGGTGCGACTATTATAATTTTCGTACCGCGTCGCCAGCGCTTCGCGTTCGCGTTCGCTGCAAATCGCTCACGTAGGTCGCCCCGTTAGAGAGAGATACTATGGCACTCGACGAGCGGTGTGTGTGCCGAAGATGTTGATTGACACGGTTCTTAATTAGTTGTAGGTTGTAATTAGGGGGAGACAGATGCCCCGGGAATGAATTCCACAGCGATGCAGTGCGCCAGACAAAGGAGTCCTTGTAAAGCGACGTTCTAGGTGGTTCCAGTAGTACGACGAACGGGTGCGCTCTAGTCATCTATCGTGACTATCTGACAGGCGCTGCTGGGGCGAGATGATGCGGGCCAAATCATGGAAAAATCTGCCGTGAAAATATCTATAAAACAGGGAAGGCTCGGCCACATGTCTGCGGTGTTCCAGACTATCCAGATCCCGGGTCAGCTCCGGGTCACCGACGAGACGCACAGGTCTCTTCTGAATGGAATCTTGCAGCTTTAGGGTGCTCTTAGGAGCAACACCCCAGAAGTGTGAGCAATACTCTAAGCACGGTCTTATTTGCGCTTTGTATAGCAAGAGCAGCTGCTGTGGTGTATAGTGTATATAGTTTTTGTTGCAAACTATACAGCGATGCAGTCTACAAGATTAATCTAGTACATTTTAGCGTCAATAATCTAATTTTAAGTAAAATTATTTTTTCTACGAGCGTGCGCAAAATAGGTACTTTGCGTACGTACTCGGGAGCGCAAAATTTTATTTTTCGCACTAGTGCGGACAAGACGTAATTTTGCGCACTTGTGCTGACAAGGTTTAATTTTGACAAACAAAATACCATTAACAATATTTATACACGAGTAAATACGAGTCTATGACATTTGCCGTCAGTGTCAAACAAATTAATTTGTTTAACTACATCTAAGTAAGTCCAAGCCCAGATTTAATAAAAAGAAAAATGGAAAACATTGAAGCAGAAGAGAACGAGGAAATACCGGTACCTACATATTTTAGACAAAGCCGCCGCGCCGCGCCGGTTCCGGTGCCTGCAATAGTCTGATACCTCAAAGGTCGTCCCAAAAATATGAAAAGCAATATGCAGAATTTAGCAAGTGGTGTGATATAAATAAAGTGAAGCCCTTTAGAGAAGAAGTATTCTTAGCCCATTTGTCGGAACAGTTAAAAAATATAAGCCCCGAACGCTATGGTCCAAGTAGTCGGTGCTGAAAAAAGGCGGTCAGTTTAAAATATTTTCCAATGTTTTCAGCGTCGAGACCCACCATAACAATGTTATTAATGCACCAGATATCGCTGAAAATCGTTTACAAGAAAATATTATTCCAACTTCAACTGGCACCGATGACGGAACCTGCAAAACAACACAAAACAAGTAATATTACCCTCTATTGAAGAAACCGCATCTTCAGCATTAACCTTGCATAATGCTTCACATTGTTCCCTTACTTTTAATATTTAATATTTATATTTAATATAATGATTAAATGAAATAATTAGTTTTTGTTAGTTGTTGCTTAATATGTTGTTTTCAATACAATTTTTCAAATTGATTGTCTCATTTTTTGTTTTTATAAATTTTAATGTTCTCGCTCGTAGAAAAAGTAATGTTCCTAACTCTTGCGCAAAGTGTCTTGTTCGCACTCGACTGCTGCCCGAACTCCGCTTCGCGTCGTTCGGTCAACTGCAGCCAGCGTGCGAACAAGACTTACTTTGCGCACTAGTTAGGAAATATACTATTATTTATTACCTTACTTGTCAAAAATACTTCAAAATTAGCTGCCTATTCAATTACAACAAAGCATACAACACATTTTCATAGCAACGCTTGATGAATAATAGATAAATACCTGTGTCTAGCTTGTCTTGCAAGTTTGACGTTTGCTTACATTTTAATACAAAATGTATTATGACATGACATGATTTTGGATACGTAAAGTTATAATAGTTTTATGTTTATGTTTTGATTCCAGAGAGGTATTATGAAAAATATCGTTCATTACACGTCCAGAACCACGACTAACCCAAACTAACCAAAACTAACCCAAACTGTCGTGCGCGCACCGGAAAAGCATAATTTCTGAACTGGTAATGAAATATACGATTTTATCCGATCGGACGAAAAACTATACCTTTTCTCATCGCAAAAGTCATGATTCCAGTATATTGTATTCGTTGCTTGGCAACATGCAATAACTGTACGTACAACATTTCCGTCCTAGGCCGGGAATATAACATTCCCGGCCTAGGCCGGGAGTATAAAATTTCTGTCATATTTAAACACCTTGTTTCTCAGATCTGACGTTTATCAAAAGCAAGATTTAGCTGTGGTTTCCCTAGTTACGTAATAAACTCCAAGCTCGCTCGATTCAAAACTTGATATTATGTTGAGTTTAAATTTAAAACACCGTTTTTATTTAGAGTAATATTTGGCTCTATTTTTATAAATACGTATTATAATTAATTCCGATCGGATAAAAAATAGTACGTGCAACTCGTAGGAAAAGCATATTCCTGGACTCCTGTGTTGCTGGCCTCGGCTGCGCCTCGGCCAGCAATTACCACAATCGCCCAGGCATGTTTTGCTTTTCCTCCTAGTTACACAATATACTTATTCTTTCGGAGGTTCAATATCAAATTATTATCAGGGTTGTATGTTTGGGGTAGGCTTCAGTTTTTATAACGGGGATTTTTCAAGGTGTGTCTATAGTAGCTTTGATGTACGTGATTCACGTGGAATTGAAAACACATGATCTGCCAAATAAATTCTAGCTGAGGTTGTGTCAACAAAAAAGTTAAGGACACAAAAAGCCTTATAAAAACTATAGTTATTTATCTGAAAATCGAGCGAAGCCTGGTAGAATTCAGAGATTTTTTGTTCACAAACCAATCCAGGTCCAACTGGGTATTTCACTCAAATTTGAATTTATTTCAACACAGATCAGGTAATTAGTTTTATGAGTAATTAGCGTGTTGTACTTGAAAGAATATATTTCAAATTGTATTTTTATTTAATTTAGTTATCTGAAATTGCAACATTCCACGATGAAGCCACATGTCTAGTTAATGATACACTGTTCTTTTTTTTTAGCTCATCACTGGCCTCTTATGATGAATTTTAAGCTTACTCTTATGCTTACACTCATGACTAATCTTATGTTGTAATTCTTAGTATTCTTATGGTTATGGTAGCTGTAATCATTATTATTAGTACTATGGTTATATTTGAAGAGTGAATCTGGGGAGTTAATCTCTTTATGGAGGGATTGCTACAATCAGTTGGTCGTAAAGAAGCCCGGCTTGCATAAGAGTATAGAAGCAGTTGACCGTGCAGTTTAGGTCGTGGGATATCCACCGAGGAAACATTTGGTGAGGTTGTTTATTATTACCATTTGCATTCACCACGCAGGTAATTTAATATAGTAACAGTCAAACATATATATTTTTTGTAGTTTCTGATAAGGTTTAGTTTTAGTATCTGAACACTGCATAGTCAGTGAGTTATTGAGTTAGTTTATCTGCGCTAAAATTGGCCAATTAGGGAGTAAAAGAAGTCAATATTTTTAGTAGGTACCAGTTCATAGGGTGATGTAATTATTTTATTTGCTTTGAATAGACTGTAAATAGTGTACTACCTTAGGCGTCCCCCAATGCAAGGCTCCCCCCACCATATCGAACATCAACACTACCATGGCAGAAGTCAAGTTTCATCACCGCGATATTCGTCAAATCCTTACAGGACTTGAAACGCAAAAGGCATCAGGACCGGCCGTCATGTTAAAGAACAGCGCCAACGAACTAACACCCATTTTTTCTCTGTCTTACGGACAAGGGATTTACTTACTCATCTGCTTGGAAAGTCGCTCGAGTGCAACCTGTTTCAAAAAAAGGCAAGGAAACCACGCCATCAAACTATCGCCCAATTGCCTTGCTTCCAATAATCTCCAAAGTCATGGTTAATCAGCAACTACTCAAGTACCTCGAGAACTACGGAATAATAAGCGATAATCAATACGGCTTTCTCAAAGAGAGATTGATAGGAGATATATTAACCTATGTCACTGATATATGGAGTAAGGCAATTGAGAACTACGGAGAGTCTCGAGCGATTGCGTTAGATATTTCGAAGGTATTCGACAGAGTTTGGCATGACGGACTGCTCAACAAACTGCCGTCCTTGAGACTGCGAGCCTCTCTCTGCAGCTGGCTTGCCAGTTTCCTTAAGAATCGATCTCTGCACGTTGCGGTTGATGGGCAGAGACACATTCACCATGAACGCGGGCGAGCCTCAGGGCACAATACTTTCACCAACTCTGTTCCTCATCTATATCAATAACCTGCTGACCGAAACGTCAATCGGACTGCGGGGTGTCTCGGTCAATAGCAATATGTCCTGGCATGACCACGTTGTTAACATCGCAAAATCAGCCTCCCAGAAGCTTGGTGCGCTATTTCGCAACAAAAACTGTATACATCACAGCAGTTGCTCTTGCTCTATAAAGCGCAAATAAGACCGTGCTTATAATATTGCTCACCCATCTGGGGTGCCGCACCAAAGCATACCTTAAAGCTGCTGGATTCCATTCAGAAAAGAGCTGTGCGTCTTGTCGGCGAACCGGACTTGACCCGGAATCTGCACAGTCTAAAACACCTACAACTATTCAAGAAACGTGTCAATCAACAACTTGGCATACACACCGCTCATCGAGCGCTATAGGATCTCCCTTTAGTGTGTGTGCCATTACCATAAATAAAAAAGGGAATAAAATATGTAGGAATGATTCCAAGAATTAATTATGGAGATAATGTAGGGTTTGACATATAGGAATGTGAGGTTTATATTTAAAAGGTTTGAATCAAATATGGAGGCCTTAAAGACAAGTTAGGTATAGGTTTGGCTGGTTTGCTGAAATTGGTTATTAATATTGACTATACGTAAATAAATATAAATTACTTATTCAATGGGTTATGAAGCTTGGAAACATTCAAAATCTACCACTGGACAAGGTCCCGGGGTTGGCGTACCGCGCCTGCGTTAAAAAAATATTTCTTAGCCTGGTCAGCAACGATCTGCGGCTGAAGTATCTGGCCCGTCTGAAAAAAAGTAAAATTCTGCCTGGTCAGCATTGATCAACGGCTGGAGAATTTCCCCGCGTGAAAAAAATAATAAAAACTAATCTTTGATGTACTGCAAGTTAATATTATACAAGGTTAGCGTTTCTGGTGCAAGGGAATGACTTACGTGCAATTTGGTATAGAGTGTCTGTTGGTTGGTAATTGGCGATTTGCTAGAGGCGAACAAATGAGGTTAAATGGATGTAATGTAAATATGAAGTATACCTTTTCGCCGGCGCCGTGGGCCATTACTTGTCACCTTATTTTTGATAGCGGTTTCATGCAAATTGGTCACCATAGTTTGGTCAAACATAATTAATGTTTATAAAATTAAGTTGAATATATTCTTTATAACATCGAACGAATTGATTATCTGATAAACTTGTGTATGATTTTATTTGTTGCAATTTATACTGTCCAATTTATTGATTGGTAAAATTTGTAAAGATGTATTTATTTAAATTGTGTTATGATTTAATTTTCATTTGTACCACTTTAATTTAATAAATTGATAAACTTATTTATGATCTTATTTGATGCAATTTTACTGTCCAATTTATTGATTGATAAAATGCGTAAGGATTTATTTGTTTAAATTGTATTATGATTTAATTTTTATTGGTACGACTTTTAATTTATTACATTTATAAACTTATGTATGGTTTTATTTGTTGCAATTTTTCTGTCCAATTTATCGATTGATAAAATGTGTAAGGCCCTTTGGTCAAATTGTGTTATGATTTATTTTTCAATCGTACGACTTTTATTTTACTAAATTGCTAAACTTTGTATGGTTTAAAATTGATAGTGCGCTAGAATCTTCAATGCATATATTTCTAATTATTATTTAAAAAATTGTGCTCTCTCGAAAATTGGCTTTTATTGTTGTTATGAGCTTTACAGAAAAGAGGTACGCTACTCGAAGATTCGTTGTAAACAAACTTAAACTTATTCAAACTCTAAAAGACCCTGGGATGAGCACATCGTAGGTAAAGGTTCTCGATTATAAAATAAAGTAAATAAACGACGATCAGGGCAATATTCGGATTTTCGCACATAAACACATGGTGGGTAAGGGTAGTTTCAGTACTAACAGCGAACGGCAACGACGAAACTTGCCAGAAGGGCTTTATAGATCAATCAATTTGAATACTTATTTATCAACGTAATTTACTTTTAATTATGTTATTACTTTAATCAGCACTTTGCCTTAGGGCGTTATTATTTTTAAGGTGCTCACTTTTTAAGAGAGTAGTTGGCTGTCAGAGGGACTTTTCCCTTTCGGTAGTTTGCACTGACAGGTCTGTTTTAAGGTGAGAGCTTTGGTCTGCCAGAGGGGCTTTTCCCTTTCGGTAGTTCGCATTGAATACCAAAGTCTGCCGGTGTGAGCTGCTGCGCAGCTTTTTATACCATACTCTGACCCCTAATTCGAGTATTGTTTTGAATTATCCACAGGGTTAATCATAACAGTTTATACTTTAGTTAATAACAATAAATTTATAATTGAGATTTATGGTTAAGTTCAAACTTTCCACTGTATCCGTTTTAATGGACAGGCAGTTGACAATTTTTTTAAAGTACTTTTTCATATAAAAATGATTGCATACTACAAAAGTTATTGTTTTTTTGCAAACGGACTTGGTATACTTCACCTTTGGAAAAAAATTACTTACAATGATATTATGTCCAGACATGAACTATTACAAATGGACTTGGCATATGTCATGTGCGTATTTTGGGTAAATTATTAAACACAACTAGTTATCAAATAAAAATAAAATGTACATTTCAGCCAGAAACTTAAGCCATTTATTTTCTTCTAATGATAAAAAAGTGAAACACTACAAGACTTGTATCTTAAAAGATTATACATTTATGCTAATTTGTTCAAGAAAACATCCACCCTAATCGTCTTCGTCGTTTCCATGTAAAATATTTTTATAATAATCATGGAACCTACTCGGCACCCATTGAAGAAGTTTTTGAAGGTGTTCAAATTTTTTCTTGAAATCCGTTTAGGTTCATTCCTTATTAACGGAACATCATTCAGCGTAATACTACTTGGTCGTCGGGTTATTCGATTTAAGTTAACGGCAGAAAATTTACTATCAATACTCGTCTTGAAAAACAGAATTCCTGGATTAGCTCTTCCCACTTGCAAGTGAACAGCACTGGAAATATAAAAGTCCTATCCATCCTCGCATTTCTTTTTTGAAATATATGAAGGACTTTCCCTTCATATAACTGTTTAAAATTTCTGAAGGCGCCTACATCCATATTTATGACGTTTAACATCTTTTTACATCCGCATACACGCATTATCTGTTGCCAATCCCATGGTGCCATGAATAGGAATTGAGGAACTTTTTTTCTTTCACGCTAAATTAGCGCTTGATCTATCTGCATCAGCAATAGCACTTTATGTTTTTGAAGCAGACGAGGAATCCATGACGAGGTGCTCCAAATAATCAACGGTTGCATCCTGGAGTTTGTCTGTATTTTCCTAAAACAATAAAGGGTTTTATTATAAGAAATAAAGAATTTCTCTGTTACCTGAGTTTATTTGAAGGTTTTCTACGTCAGTGATTTTGCTATTATTTTTTGAAGTTGGACACACTTCGGTAAGTAATCGGATATTATCAGGAAGGTTATGCAGTGGCTCTTGAAAACCATCATCTGCTGTAACATGACTATCTTTTTGCGTCTGAAGCTGACGAGGAATCGATGTCGAAAGAGAGGGTTCACTGATTTCGATTTTCTCCAAATACTCAACGCGGTTGAATCCTGGAAGGAAGCTGCCTGGTCTACAGCACATTCTACTGTATATTTTCCTAAAAGAAAATAAAGGATTTGAATATAAGAAAGAAACATGACAAGTTTGTTTGATATTATTATTTCTACCACTATTTTTTAATCGCCTTAATTTGTGTGAAGATTTTCCAAGTCTATAATTTCATTATTATCCTATTTTGACAATGAGCGAACATCGGTAAGTGAGCGGCCATTTCCAGATGAGACATCGGACACGTTATCCTTTTCAATTGGTGATTCTAAAACTAAAGAAAATAATAATAATAATAATAATAATAATAATAATAATAATAATATCAATTATTAAAAATAATTTCAGAAATCTTAAAAAATAGTATTATTTACTAAACATTTTTAGCACTTTGCTCAAAAAAATAAAAAATGACAGAAAAAAATCTTGATAGTACAATCTATTAGACATGCTTGCATAACTAAATGTTAAAAAATGTATTCAATTATTTTACTTCTATTTAAATAATTCATTAAATTACAAATTTCAGAGATGAAAGATTTTGTTTAGCTGGGGCTATTGTGTGTGCTGCCCCGTGTTTTCTAACTACTAACTACCATACTAACCACCAAAAACCACCTTTGACTGAAACCTTAAAAATATGCTAAGTCCATGAACGACTTGGCTCAATTCCATAGAATTATCAAAATTTTATACTTAAATTGACATTTGACTACTCAAAATAATATATTGTCATCCAACTAGCTACTAAGATGATGTTTCTACACTCATCGTTTTCTTGTTTCCCCATTTGTTCATACTGTTTTATGGAACCATTTCTATCATTATTACTGTCTGGCTTTTACAGTGGCCTGATATATTTTTTAGTTCTATCCGACATATCAACAAAATAAAACTAAAGAAACACAAAATTTATTGTTCTTAACTTTGTTTTAAAGAAATTACTTTTTACGCCACTTGTAGAAAATAAAAACCTATGCTACCGCTGCGAATAACATGCTGCCACTGGACTTGGCATTCATGCGATCCGACGGCGCCGGCGCGCGGCGACGCGACGCTCGAAATGTAGATGTGACCTTGAGGAAAACTAAGCCAACGGGACTTAGCTTTATTTAGCACTTTGAACGTTTCGGACTTGACATAATTGATAACTCGCATCTTTTTAACTATAAATCGCAGGGATGCGCAATGTCTTCCAACCGATTCTGCATAGAAATAGAAACGGACTTGCTATATTTAACTCAATTTTGGAAATTTTGGACTTTGCATAGTTTGCTTTTGGAGTACAGATATTTGATATAATAAAATAGCAGAAGTCAAAACTACATATATGTTCCTACTTCTAAAGTTAATAATCAACGATATTTTATTATTCTAATCCAAAAATAAACTCGTACCTACGCTATGCTAGCCGGCTTAAATACTGATGCAGACTGTAAAAATACTTCGCGACAAATATTCAGTAAGTATTCCACCTTTGTGTACAATATTATTTTTTACAGGTGAAAAAACTACTCCCCAAGCCAGAACAACAATGCATGGAACAACACTGATATTTAGGGATATCACACGAGAAGATGACGGAATATATACCTGCAAATCGAGCAGAAATAGCGCCGATTTTGAATTAGTGGTCACAGGTAAGGTTCAGAATAAAACATGATACTCTCATGAAATCTATGATTCATAGACAGTTCATACCTAATATATACAAATTGAGTTAAAATAAACTTAAACTAAAATAATTATATTTTTATTGCTCGGCGGAGAGAAATACATGGCATCTAATTAATAATAATCAATGATAGTTTAAGGAGGCGAACTTCATTGTTAATAAGCAGTTCACAACAGTTATTATAACTAAGTAAAAAAGCGTTTCTGACTTCCAATTTAAATGATACAGATCTTTTGTGGGCATTAAGCACTGAAACATATATCCGAGACGTGTTGCATTTGGCATGGTTTTATTTCCAATGAATACATTTTCAGTGTAGTTTAATAATTTACTTGTAATTTGTGTCCGAAGAATGCCCAATATCTCAATAAAGCGAACATTTATTTATTGGCGTAGGTTTTATTTTCTAATACTACTACTGAAATACAGGGCTTATAAAACATAACCCAAACTGATGACGCGTTACCACATATATGTTTTACATATGATTTAATTTTAACATCACACTACTTTATGAAAACATTGAAATGTAAGGGTTTGTTCAGAAGTGTTTAAAATCTCGATGTTGGATGGCTGGTTTCAGTTTTTTCAACCATAAAGACGCGTTTTCACGGGTCGATCTGAGTTGAACGATTTGGGTCGATGATTAAGTCGAAAGAAAATTGAATATGTAAACCACCTTTCGGCTTAGACTGTCTACTTTTGGTCGGCGATTGCCGCCGAATCAATGTCGAACAACTGGAATGGAATGTGTAAACTTCTCGTCGTACAGATTTGTATCATTTCTTCTATTTATTCCAATAGATTTTTATAAAAGTTCTTCAAAATGTGCATTATCCATTCTTAGATGATTCCTATAAGCCTCTGGATCTTCCACAACCAATTCTAGAAGCAGACTTTGTGATGGGCCATGGGTATTTCGTCTTAAAATCCAATATGGTCTGCTGGTCCAACACCTTTGTTTTTTCTCTTCTTTAATTTAGACATTATTTCATCCCGAATTGAACAGCACATTAATTGCACATCTACATCAATAAATTTCACGTAACACCATTTTCTACTTCAATTATTCAACATGCATCGCCTACCATGTAAACCTTTTTGCTTTCAACACAGTCGAACTATGGTCGAACGAGCCAAATCGTTCAACTGAGATTGACCCGTGAAAACGCGCCTTAACCTTACTAGATTTAGGAGCTCCTGTTTTATCGACATCACTATTAATCCCCGGCTTAGCTCTAAATTTGTAATGAAGTGAGACCTTATAGGTACTAGAGCAATGTCGTGGTCATATGCCTTACTAATATTATTAATAGTATCCCTAACTCGTACTACCTCTCCCCATTTAAAATCTAATGGTTAAACATGATTCCTTTTGTTGTGGTATATTTTAAGTGATTTTTCCATGTCATCAGATGCTTCGGCTGTTGGAATAAAGGCATTTACTAAGTAAATGCCTTTATTCCAACAGCCGAAGCATCTTTACTTTATGACCAAACACTATTTTACTAGCGTGGAAAATGGGCATACCTATGATTGTTAATATACTACAGTGAAGCTCTATAAGGATCCGTACATGATTTATCTTTCCTTTTAAGTAAATGCTTACAATGTAATTTATTAATACACTTGTTTTTGATTTTCACAATTTTGGTCTATTAAATCTTCATGGCAATTGTTTCGGTACACAGTACCTTATTCTTCGAATGATGAGTAATTTAAATAAATATTACAATGCTAGAAAACTACCTGCTTATAACCATAAGTGGGTGGTTCCATCTAAGGGTTTAAGAGTTTAAGGAGTTAAATCGGAATATTGCTTTTAAGAGTACAAATAATCTAGGCTGTGTAATTAAGAATAATAAAACAAAAACATGCAAATTGTTTAAATCAGGATTATATAAATTAAAATGTGGTTCTTGTCTAAAAATATATATAGGAAAAACAAGTAGAAATTTCAAAAAAAGAATTCTAGATCATAAAAAATCATTCCTAAATACAAAAACTGATTCCAATTACAGTACCTAATCATTAATAGAAACTAAACATTCTTTTAACGAGGACTTTGATATTTTACACATTCACAATAAAAGTAAAAAACTCAATTTATTAGAAACCATAGAAATTAATAAACTTAAAAAGACTGATTTACTATTGAATGATTAGACTGACCTAAACAATTCTCCCCTCTTAAACCCTTAGATGAAGCCACCCACTATTGGTTATAAGTAGGTAGTTTTCTAGAATTTCAATATTTAGTTTAAATTACTCATCATCCGAAGAAGGTACAGTGTATCGAAACAATTGTCATGAAGATTTAATAGACCAAAATTGTGAAAATCAAAAACAAGTGTGTTAATAAATTACATAGTAATGGATTTTCATCAAGTAACAGCAGCGAATATTAACTACGATAAGAAGATTCACTCTCCGCGGCGGCACGTCAACGGTATGTCTCCTTCCCCGCGCGAAAACTAGCATGATACTGGCATGTGACCTTTGGACCCGGCGCACACTGGTCGAATGTCTAGGAAAGCTGGCCATAATAAGGTTTACCAGAAATAAGACATAAAAGTTATTAAGTATTACACATTTAATATATCGTGTTTTAGACAAATAATTGTTGAATTTTTTGCTCCTCATCTATATTGATATATAGGGAGTATCAATATTGATATATAGGGAGTATCAATTATCACGAACGATAAAAATCATGTATAGAAATCATTTGTATGTTCTTAAATCGTTTGGCTGATTCAGCCAAAGTATTTCTTTTTATAATAACATCAGTCTTGCATCAGCAATAATGATTCTACCGAAATTTCAGCTTCAGTTTCACTTACTACAATATTATGGGATTAGGGGTGGGCGACAAAAATCGATTATTCGATTCACTTTTAAGAAATTACCGATTAATCGACTTATCGATTAATATTTCAGAAAATATCGATAATCGATTATTCAGTTATTTGCTAAAATATTAAGCGTTTAATCGATTATTCAATTTCTTGCCCACCCGTACCGATGACTTTACAACAGATATAGCTTTTAAAATTCCAATTTAATAATGCGTTGCGTTAAGGGTAATTTAAATGACATTTGAAAATACTTTCAGTACAACATATGAAGCAAAAAAAACAGGGAAACGTAAATGCTCAAACAAGACAGCAGCAGGGAAAACTGCGCACGTTACAAATTTAGCCAATAAGGGATCCTCATTTCGACGCGCCATTTTCTGATAATCTGGCTTCAGTTGTTGCACAATTAGGTATAACACCAACACATAACCTCAACGGAGTGTTAGCACGTTAGCAGTATAGTACATCAGTCTTTATCTTTTTATTATGTATTTGGGCAAAACTATATGATAAGAAGGATCACTCTCCGCGGCGCCTAGTCAACGGTGTGTCTCTTTCCCCGCGCGAACACTAGCAGAATATCGGCTGGCCATGATACAAATAAAACAATCATGTTGGCAGGCGACCTTTGACGCGGCGGCCATAGACCAGCTCATCTTTTTGTCAGATTAATTTTCACGTCTAAATTCTTTAGTCGAGTCAATATTCGATATAAGATAATATCGTTATTTTTTAGTTGTGTTGTATTACAAAATAGAAATGAAATATACAGTAAAAATATTGTGCAAAACCTTTAACCAATTTTAAAATCACCCAAAACGCCAAAATTTAATTGAATATTAAAAGATGGGGCAAATTCGAGCAACATTTTCTTCTTGATGTCTTTTGTCAGAATATTAGAATTCGGAAATATGGTGAAATCATTAACACAAAATCAAAATCTTTTAAATATTAGTTATTACATACCTTGAGTATTGTTATCAATAATAACTAATTAAAAACGTTAACAGATTTTTGAAACAGCCAGTTGAATACAAACTTTATCATAATATTTATTTGGTGATAATAATAAAAAAAACCATGACGTAAGTTTGACAGGGCGCTGCAAACAATTCAGAAGATATCAATTGTGTTTTTCCAAAGCCAAATAGAGTATTAGAGTGCTATAAATAATTTCGTCAAAAATTTGATTAAATATACCGCAAACGAAAATATCATTTATGGCCAGCTTTTATTTAAATTCAACCTTTGTGCGGCCAAGTTCGCCGATCGTTACCAGGCAACGAAGAAAATAAACGACGATTCCTTTGTAGCGCTCTCTTGCCATTGAGTGGGCCTTCTTGTCGTAGTTAATATTCACTGGTAACAGTCAACTCAATCAAGCTAAATGCTTACATGTATCTATATAATTTTCCATCATTCAATTTGACCTAGCATAGTGGGGGCTTGAAGTAACGTGTTGAAACTGCCACTGTTTTCAAAAATCTTTGAAATAAACACGAGAAAAAGATGGCCCGTTGTCTCCATAAAGCGTTTTAAGTTTTCCATATAGCTCAAAAAAATTTCCTTTAGAGATAATATGTCACGGGTACTTTCAGCATGCACCTTTGTAAACTCGAAAAGTTTACTATAATAGTCAACAATAATTAACACGTATCACATGTATAAACGTGATGGTTCTTCCGCAAGTAGTTGAGGTCCGGTAGGCGCTACATACCTTAAGTGCCCCTATCTCGTGGGTTAATTTTAGCATTTTACTTTTATATCTGGGAACCACACCGAGGCTCTAAACAGCAGCTTATGGGCCCTCTATATTCGGTAGCAACAAACAGAGAGCTTTCATTACATTATTTACCTTACTGCAAGATTTTACCACATGGCGGTTCATCGTCAGTCGGCGATTCAATATCATAGCAATGGCATGATTTGTTTGGAACTATCTTTTGACTGATTGGCATAAATTTAAGATATTTTCATTTAAAGTTCAATTCGGAATCGCTGTCGTCTTTGGACAGCACCACTTAGTATTTCACTTAACAATCAACAACGAGGACTGAATTACGTTGCCACGCGGTACGCGTCATGGAATGGAACCGAGCACAGATCCTTACGGGATGCTTCCGTAAGCATTCCTCTATATTTGTTCCCTCACAATGACTCGCCAATTGCACGGTGGTATATCGTTCTTATTAGATATTTCCTTACTTCATTTCTTAACGTTATCGTTATGCCGTCACATGGTGCGGTGCTAAATGCATTTGTTTTTGTCTACCAATACTAGTCCATACTACTCTCTTGGCTTTTTTTGCGCCATTTACCACCTGGTTTATTGCGTTTATTATTGTTATCTTATGAACATATATTGGTGTGCATTGAAACCCTCCTGCTCTCTTCTATGTCAGATGCAAGTTTTTATTTAGCAGGTGTTCATCTAATTTAGCAGTTAGATCGATAAGACATATTGGTCGATGTTTTGTTGATGCATTTCCTGACTTCCTTGTTTTGCTCACTACGATCAAGCTTGTCCTTTTTCATGCCTGGGAGAATTCGTTTCATGTCAAAAAGTATTTTGTTATTTGGTGATATACAGAACATCACAGCTTATCACATATTGGATCATCTTAAACTTAACTATTTTCTACCCTTCGCCAAAGACAAGGCTTTTATGGTGGCCGCAGAGTTTCTACCATGCTTCCATGCCTGTTTTTTTAGCGGATTTAAACGCTTTTCCAATAATGCTAGGCATTTTTAACTCTCCGAAGGTACTTTTTGGTTCATCCATATAGTTATTAACAGCATAACATCAGGTCAATATATGATGAACCTGTTAACCTAGCTAAGGTCGGTTTCTTCATTCAGTACGTTAAGGCTCACTGCGCCTGCTCATTCCAACAATTATCTGCCATTTTTTTCTGTTGATTGTCTACCTTATATTTTGTTGTTAGCGTTGAAATCGCAGTCACAACTATTTTATCAGTGACTGATTTATTTTTAATAAGATAATCTAGATTATCAGGTCATTTGGACTAATATAAGCAATAAACATTACATTATTTACAAATTGATCTGCCACAAACATTTATTTTTATCCTTCATTACCACGATAAGAGCATTTTGTTTTTCATAATGTATAAATGTCTTGAATCAAATCATTCAATAATGGCAATTAGACCACAGTGTTATTCACAACAGCTAATACAGCATTGTGCTTAATTTAGGGTTTATTTGCAGTACTTTTATTTGGATCCGTTGTTTCAAAAATTGTCCTCATAAAAATGCTTGTTCTTCGTTTTATTTAACAGTCATTGTTATGTAGGAGACTGCACAGCAGAAGGCCCTACATTTCCATGTGCCGGTTATGTGCCTGTCCTCGTGGCAGAGGAGGTCGCACTAAGGTCAACTTTTTCACAGTTGTGGTGCATATCGGATCTATCAAGCTCATCACAATTTTAAGTTTTATGTTCGTATAGTTTGTTCAATACTGGTACAATGTTATGTCATAATGATGACACCAGCAAATCCCATAAGAATACGCTTGGTGTCATGATGACGTAATATTGAACCTGTATTGAACAAACTTTACGATCAGATTTTCGAAATTTATTTCTTCTTCTAGACACCCCCTTGCTATGTCAATATGAATGCCTCTGTGGGCCAATATAATTTAAGCTTTTTTCCTTCTGTAGTATCATGGGTGTTTCTAGCGTTGGTCCGCTGACTTCTGGTTTTCTATTGATATTTTTATATCTTTTCCCGTAATTCTCCATTAGTCGCTGTAATGTCCGTTGCACGTATATGTATTGCCACGATGTGTTTTCGACCGTTGTTTTCTTCTCTAACTGCTTTTTTCGTCTGACTTTTAATGTTTATGATTAATAATTTTATAATTCATTAATGGCACGGCTATTCTTGTAGGACAATATTAATAGTTTCCCATATCTCGTTTTCCTGCTTATGTGCCCTTCACGCTTGTGTTTATTCTATAGTTTTGATCACTCCTTAGTATCTTTCGTATGTATATAGGTGATGTCAATTTATTCCGTGTGGTATAAATTATGCGATGTAAGGCTACCCACTCGTCTTTCGTTTTTCTTGTTTTAACTTCTGTAGTTTTTCCACGTGTTATGATTTCTTTCATGCAAGGCAAGCCTCACCCTTTGCTAATTTAAGGTCTCTTGATTTTACTTTATCTTTGTCACTTGCTCGATGACTTCTGGATATCTTTTCTTTTATACCTCCTATACTCTCTCCCATATGGATCTGAGGGTTCCACAAATAACAGTTTAACTGCTGACGTGTTTGTTTCTAAAAGGTTTCCTATTTTTATCTCTGGTCTTTGAATAGATATTCCTCCCAATGTGTGTCTTCCGTTACTTGCGTTATTTAAAGATTTCGATGTCTTCAAATTCCTTTTCGGAGAACTCTATGCTATGGTTCCGGCTATTTCCTTGCGTGGGCGTTTCTTTTCCCATCATCATTGCTTCCGTAGTTCAAATATCTGCTTCGTTGGTCGTTTTTGTCCTATTTTCATATGCATGCCTTTCTAGCCATGCTTGAATAAGCCCTCGGTTAAAGGCATCTGTATTTTGTGCGATGTATCTTCCTAAATCATTACTATATCGATCTTAACTACTTCAAGTTTAACAGGAATTTCTCTTAACATTAATGATTCATATCCATTTTTTCTTTGAAATTTGCAAGATATAGAAAAACTATTAACTTCAACCTTGATCTCTTTTAGCATAATATGTGGCCAAAATAAAATATTATTTGCTCTTGATTTACATTTGTGTATTTAAAAATGACTATAGTCTATGAACTATAACATGTCAAATCGAAACCTTCTTAGCACTAGTATAGCATTATGTCTGAAAATAAGTTTTTCACATTAAAAGGTTCATCACTTTGAAAAACTGATAACTGATCAGGCAGTTGGTCATAATTCGTGCAACCGTCTTGAATGTAATAAACGTTTTTAAATCAATTCCTAGCTGTATAAAATTCCCTTTTAAGATGTCCTGGTAGGCAAGTTATTGACAACCATGCACATATGAGTGTCCATCTCAAGGTCAATACGAGTAAGTCCTATATCCAACTCTAAATACGAACGAGACAGAGCATTAGCTCTCTTTCCTGCTTATATTGAAGTACTAAATGAGAAGACTTTAGCCTTCACCTCAGACATTGCGGGTTCAAGGGTGTATCAATTATTGTCTTTTTTAATTTGATTTAGCTGTTTATAGTCTGTTACTATTAAAATTAATCTATCAAAAATATACTGACGAAACCTTTCACAACCATGGACAATATCTAACAATCGTTTGATCTTTGCGCCTATGATTGCTGGATTTATTTTAAGGCTGTGGAAGCGTAGGCAAGTAGCAAATTGTCTTGCAAGTTAGTATACTAACCCAAACTAACCCAAACCCTTACTATTACTGTTTACTGATAAGACGACTTTTTGCGATTATCATAACATCTTATTACTGATACGTCAGTTAACCTTTTTTATAGTTTAAAGTTTTTCCTTTTGACAAATTAGGTATATACTTACTTACCATTTTGGGGATAGTTTGTAATTATTTCTTATTTTTAAGATGGTTGATTTCTATGATGGTATTTATTTTGTCACTATCAGGCCGCGTTGACCTTCACCGCTGAATAAATGAACCAAAACACCAACCCTAATTTGTTACGATTAAACCTCACATTTCTTTCTTTGGCTTTTGCTGAAATTGCTTTCAACGTCATCTATGTACAAAAATTATCAAAGTCTAACTTTCCCGTTCTAGTTTAATTTGGAAAAAGCCATTATTCGCTCCAAATATTGAAAACATTTGATGTTTAGTCAGCCCTTGATAGATTAATTTACTGTAGACTGTATAGTAGGGCATTTTCTAGACATGTAGAGTAAGTAGCCTTTGAAGGGTTTCAAAGGGAGTAGTTGAGTCAAACAGCTTTAGGTTTGTACTGATTTTATTAACAATTTGATTCGTATTTATAAAAAAAGTTCCTAATGATATTATGTCATTATTTAATTGTTAACCCGGTGACCTGCTTGTTGTGTAATTTGCTGCAGTGCATTTTTCTGGGTCGACGCACAGCTAGGATGCGGTCTCAGCAGACTTAATACGTCATGCTTGTTTGAAATGATTAACTTTATTTTCGTTGGAGAATAATTATACAGGGCGGCAAGAAATGGCTAATGGAGATTAGACATTCTGGCGGCCGGGACTGTGATGGTTCCCCAAGCGCGTGTAGGTTCGAGAATGTTGCTTATGTGTAAAACAGGGGCTGTTATTGATCTTGGTTGCGGTTGGCTGGATCGTTGTAGATGTGGAAGGTGTCTCCTCTATTTCCAACAAGTGGCTTGTGGTGATATTTTTGTCTTTTGTAATACCATAGTCCACTGATAATTGCAGCTAGTACTGCTATTGCAGAAATCGTGGTGCTGCTAATTACTGTATTATTGAGTGAACTCCTTCTGGTCTCTGTCAGTTCATGGTCGATTTCTACTTCTTCCTTCATGAGGGTGTCCAGGCTGCCAGAAGCAGTGATTACTGGTTCTTTATCTGAGCTTAAATCGATTTTACCAGAGCGAGGTAATGTAGTTAGGTTGAACCTGGCAGGTTCAAACATAATTTTACGTACTGATATAGTCTCGCTTCTTTTTGGAGTTAATATGTTTTTGCTCGTTTTTACAAAACAGTTTTGGGAAATCTCAATAATTCCTGTATAGTTTAATGTGATTTCATCTCTTATTCCATCGCAGATAACTGCAACTTGGCTTTTGATGGTGAGATAGCAGCTGGTTTTCTTGAGTGTCGCATGTTGTGTTTTCTGTTCATTGATATATTTCATCAATCACACAATGCGGACTATTCTCGATGCTTCGTGTCGTTACTGGAGCACAAACATAGACATCGTGGTCTATCGTGATGCAGTCATGGAAATCTTGTTCGCTGATTTCAAAATAGAGCTGTCTGTTGTAGTTTACATCAAGTTTGTTGTTAGGTACATCCAAAATCCAGTATGCCTTTGGTGCGATTTTTAGAGGAATGGGTGTTGCTTTTATGATTAAGAAGTCGTCAACTTCTGTTATAAGGAAGTACCCAAACACATGTATATCTGTTTTGGTGTGATGGATTCTCGTTGTTATGAGTGGAAATGTCACAATTTGTAAGTTTGACGGTAACTTTCTGGATACCTCGGCAATTGCTTGCTCAATCTCGACTGGTGATATCAGCTCCAACAGGTGGCATCGGTGAGAGTGCACATCTATCAATCGCTGATGATATTCTATTGTGTTATCAATATAATTGGATACCATTTTATAACTGCTTAGAAGGTGGATATTTAGGAGGTTTCTATCTACTGCTTGATACCAATGGCTCATTTCTCATATTGCCTCGGTTGTCTCGCTTATCTTTTCCTGGAATCGTCTGAGTTGGTTGTTGATTCTTGTTTCTGTGTTGTTGAACTTAGTTAGCGCGTGGAGCATAAACTTTGTTTGAAGGCTGGATGCCTTAATTATCTCTTTTTGATTCTGTTCCAACTTGTCTATATTCAGGTAGACTTCATCGTTTACTCCGAAGAGGGAGGTGAGCAACTTCCCAACTATACCTCGCTTCTGCCTCTTGGAGCTTATGTCTTCTATTACTTTGTCCATCCATTCTATTTGACTTTGCTTTTCTCGAAGCTGGTGAATTAGCGAAGAACATTGTGTGTTTGCAGCTAATTCCTTGGCACTCTTACAAAGGGAATTTAACTGGCGTATCGAATCGTTTATATTTTTCGTATCGTTGCTTAGTTGATATTTATCAAACTTCACTTCTAGTCTGAACATTCCTCTGTATATTTTGGCATGACCAACCTCTTCTATATACAACCCTGGAGGTGGGTAATGTACCGTATATTTTTGTGCCGTGAACTTTTGTAGTGTTAAAAGGAAAATGATTGCTATGGTTACAGTTCTCCATAGGTTGGTACCTCTGTTTCTTGTATGTTCTCTGGTCGGTCCTGGCTGCGTGGGTATGTGTATTAGCTTGTGTATAGGATGTTTAGTCACATTTCCTCTTGGCTTCTGGATAGATCCTACCCGTACTACTTTGTCTTCAGATGGATGCACGTCAATTATTCTTGCCAGAGGCCATTTGCTTGGGTTGATGTCTTGATCTTTCACTAGTACTACTTCTCCGACCCCAGGTATTTTGTTTAACGTCGTCCATTTGTACCTCTGCTGTAGTTGGTTTAAGTAGTCTGATGACCATCTTTTCCATAAATCTACTTTGATTTTCTGCACCAATTTCCATCTTTCATTTAAATTGGAATTAATTCTTGTGTTTATAGGATCTGGAAACTCTTCCATGGGTCTGCCAATCAGAAAATGTCCTGGTGTCAGCACTGGATCACTTGGATCGTTACTTAGAGTACATAGTGGCCGAGAATTTAGACAAGCTTCTATTTGGCGCATAAGCGTTGTCATTTCTTCATATATTAGACAGGTCTCGCCGATCACCCTCTTCATGTGATACTTCATAGATTTGACTCCAGCTTCCCAGAGGCCTCCAAAGTGAGGCGATGCGGGGGGTATGAAATGCCACTGTGTTCCTATGTTTACTAATTTGTCTTATATGCTGGAGGTCTTGATCATATCTTGTACTTCCTTATGAAGAATCTTACTGGCCCCCATGAAATTTGTGCCATTGTCACTGTAGATATGTGCACATTGTCCTCGTCTTGCAATGAATCGTCGAAAGGCTGCCAAAAATGTATCTGCTGACATGTCGCTGACCACTTCTATGTGAATTGCTTTGGTGGCAAGACAGACAAATATTGCTATGTATCCTTTGTATGCCTTATAACCGCTCCCTTTAGTGGTCTTAATTTGAACTGGACCGGCATAATCCACACCGGAATGTACAAATGGGTGAGAGGGGGTTATTCTGGCAGAGGAAAGGTTTCCCATTAATTATTCTGTAGTTTCTGCTTTGTAGCGGATACATTTGACACATTTTCTTATTGATGATTTGACCGCTCGCTTTGCATTGATGATCCAGAATTGTTTTCGTGTCTGTGTCAATGTTGTTTGGTTCCCTCCGTGGAGAGTTCTGTCACAGCTTACCAAACAATCAGCTAGCCGACTCTCCTGGCAAAGTGGAAATGAAAATCTGACGTAACCGACGCCATTTTGGATTAAAACACAGGGCCGGGATAAGGAGTATTCAATTTTAAATAAACAGGATTTATAGTTTTGATATTGTATCTTATTTTTGTTTTAGTTTTATCAATGATTGGATGCAATCAACGGTTATAGTTAATTTTTATTTGAATATTTATTTACTTATACATTCTCGCTGTATTTGTAGCTAATATTTAATATAGTTTAAGGTTTGAAAAGTTATGGATATGAGTTTTAAATAATGTTAATTTTGTACCTGGTGGCCCTTTTAAGAGCGGCCTATACCTTATCTCGAAAACTACGGGGGTTGCAAAAACTAAATACAAAAGTTATTTCTAGTAAAATGATCTTTATTAGTTACATTTTTTTAATGAAAAACCCTATAGTTTATTAAATTTTTGGATTCTACTTAAAATTCTAAGAATATTTGATGTAGAGATAGTACTTTCACAACTATAAACAGTTGAAAATCGGTACTTTGGTTAATTTTTACCTTGATAGCAAGACGACCATTAGACATGAAGTAAAATTAATTTCATATTCCGAGGTACCAGATTTGGTACCTACCCATCGTACCACCCGCCAGTTAGTACCGTCAGATAGCTCTTGAAAAGTTAAGATATGAATGTGGAATTCATTTTGCTCCATCTCTAATGGTATTCTTGATACCAGGGTGAAAAGTAACCATAGTATCGATGTTCAACAGAACTGCTTATAGCTGTGAAAGTACTAACTCTAGAGGTATAACATCATACATCAAATTATGCTTAGAACTTTAAATAGAATCCAAAAATCTAATAAAATATAGGGTGTTTCATTGAAAAAAATATAGTTTTATTTGATCACCCTGTATATAAAAAAGTGTCGATTAAAAAACATAAAAAAAATAAAGAATATTTTACTAGGAACACTTGTATTTAAATGTTTTTTCCAACCCACGTCGTTTTCGAGATAAGGTATAGGCCCCTCTTAAACTGGCCACCCTGTACAATAATTGTTTTTTTCTACAGCCGCGCGCAAAATAACTAATTATGAAATTCAAATGAAATCGCAAAATCGACGAATGCCGTGGATCCTTATTTTGCGCTCTAGCGCGAACATGGAAAAGAAAAATCTGACTTTTTCCGTCGAGTGTGCTATGAATGGTCATGGAAACCGAAGATAAATAAATGACAGTCGTACGTTTATTACAGTTTGTTGCTGGCACTCCTGTTCTAAAGTTCCCGAAGCCCGAATATGATATGTCAAAACTGACAGTCATTTGCAAATTTCAGATTAAGTATAGAGAAAAATGTGCATTTAATTTTTAAAAATGCGGCTGTAGAAAAAGTTCTGTGTGTTTTTCGCGCGCAAAGTAAGATTGCCGTTTTCGAAAGATTACTGCGCCCCGCTACGCGTCGCGCAGTAACATTCTTTCTCAAGCGGCAATCCGTTACTTTGCGCTCTAAATACACAAATAACTATTTCGACGAATGCCGCGGCCGGCATTCTTATTTTATGCTGTTACATGGAAAAGAAAATTCTCACTTTTTCCGTCGAGTGTGCTATGAATAGTCATGGTAACCAAAAGTTTAAGTAAATGACACTCCTGCTCTAAATAACAAGAGTCTAGCGACCCGACCAAATTTTCGATACCAAAGGCCACCTATACTACATAGGTGGCCTTGCGTGGAATGTATTCACAAAGAAGGGGGATTCTTTGTGAATGTATTCGCGGAAACACATGCAAGCTGCTGTATGTCCACTATAATACGGCTTTTGTTAAATATATCCTGGTTTTTAGTTAAATAAAGCAAAATATTTCGTAAAAAGTGCATCCAAAGTACGGGCACGTATTACAATAAGTAATATCACTTTTCGCATGGCCCTACGCTCGCTGCGCTCGCTACGGGGGCTCAAGAAATGGAAACTAACCAGGTGCTAACCCAAACTAACCCAAGACATACCCAAAATCAAGAAAAAAACTGTTTGGAAATTTTATCAAAAAAAAAATTAAAAAAAGGGACGGAGTTTGAACCCGAGCGGCCGCCGCCGATAGTTGCTGCTGCCGAGTTGAGACCAACCATCTAGACCTCTCGACCACCACGGCTCACACTGCAAACCGATTGCATCTCGACGACATAGCGCAAATGCAATCGCTCGAGTCAACGGCACCTACACTAGATGGCGTTAGAGTCGGTATCGAAAATTACATCGGGTCTACAGACGCTTTTCTCTAAATATGCCCGAATATAATAATATGCGAAAAATGACAAGTCATTTGCAAATTTCAGAATAAGTATAGAGAAAAACGTGCATTTAATTTTAAAAAATGCGGCTATAGAAAAAGTTCTGTGTATTTTTTGAGCGAGAGATTGCTATTTTCGAAAGGTTAACGCGCTCCGCGGTAACATTCTTTCTCAAGCGGCAATTCGTTACTTTACGCTCTAAACACACAAATAACTACTAAAACAATTAATTTGTTTAAGGTAATTTGCAACATAATCTTCATTTTAGGATCAACAATATCATAGTTAGAAGTATTACATGCAAAATTACTTACATTCCAATAAAAACAGCTATGCTTACATTAATGAAAAAATATTTCTAGGCTACAAAAGTACATAATTTTTAAGGTGCTTGTCAAAGAAACTTGCCTAATGGCATCTTTGGGAAATCTAAAAAAACATATTTTCTATACCTTGAGACGGAAATAATAGTCAGTGACGTCAGTCACTAGTTCGAAAACAGACCAACGTGAGCGGCTTAAAGTAATATTTAATATTTAACAATAAATCGGGTATGAAATGCTCGCAAAATGCCGCTTATTCTAAATGCGGACACAGCGTTCCGGCACAAAACGTGCACCGCTGCCAAATTCATTGTGGCCCGTATACGCGCGTTACGCGGAGCATTTGAAGCAGCTGTATTTTAACAGAGGTTCGCGATCGACGGACGTAAATGTACTGATATTTTACGACCGTCGGGCGGAGGTCGCAACGTTGCAACAGTAAACGAGCATGTACCTTGTGAGAGACCTGTTGCATAGTCGCGCTTGCGGGTTTAGGTTATCGTTTTGTTTTAACATTGAAAATGTTTCTGTTTTCCTAAATAGGACCTCAAATCGTGAAAAAGTGCATGCTACATTTGTCACACATAACGTCGTACGCGTGAGAGATCGTGTTAGCTTGTTTATATAAACTTAAATTAATTATAACGCATCGGAATCAGTTCTAATGACTAAAATAAATTGGAACTAACTGAAACTAACCGAAAGTGTATTGAACGACTATCCAAGGCTAACGAAAAGCACCAAAACGGGCTAAAACGTATCGAAATAGATTAAAAATATTGAAGTAAGTTAAAACTAACCCAAATTAACCGAATTTTGGTGACTAACAAAAAACATTAAAATTGCTTATAACGTATTGGAACCTGTTCAAAATAAATTGGAACTAACTGGAAGTAACCGAGAGATGATTGAATGACTATCCAAAAATAACTAAAAGCACGAAAACGGGCTAAAACATATCGAAGTAGATTAAAAAGATTGAAGTAAGTTAAAACTTACCCAAATTAACCGAATTTAGGTGACTAACCAAAACTAACCAAAAGCATTAAAATTGCTTATAACATATCGAAAGGTGATTGAATTTCTAATCAAAACTAACCAAAAGTATCTAAGAGCACCAAAACGGGTAAAACATATCGAAATAAAATAAAAACCCAAGTTAACCGAATTTTGGTGACTAACCAAAAACATTAAAATTGCTTATAACGTATCGGAACCGGTTCAAATGACTAAAATAAATTGGAACTAACTGGAAGTAACCGAAAGATGATTGAATGACTATCCAAAAATAACTAAAAGCACCAAAACGGGCTAAAACATATCGAAATAGATTACAAAGATTGAAGTAAGTTAAAACTTACCCAAATTAACCGAATTTAGGTGACTAACCAAAAGCATTAAAATTGATTATAACATATAGAAAGGCGATTGAATGTCTAATCAAAACTAACCAAAAATAACGAAGAGCACCAAAACGGGTAAAACATATCGAAATAGATTAAAAATATTGAAGTAAGTTAAAACTAACCCAAATTAACCGAATTTTGGCGACTAACTAAAACTAACCAAAACATTGAAATTGCTTATAACGCACTGGAACCGGTTCAAATGACTAAGATATATTAAAACTAACTGAACTTTACTGAGACTTGACTGAACGACTAACCAATAGTAACTAAAAGCATCAAAACGGGCTAAAACGCATCGAAATAGATTTAAAATATTGAAGTAAGTTAAAACTAACTTAAATTAACCAAGTTTTGGTGACTAACCAAAAACCCTAAAATTGGTTATAGTGTAACGAAACTGGTCCAAATGATTAAAATAAAGTAAAATTAACTGAAATTAACCGAAAGTTGATTGAACGACTAACCAATATGGACAAACAGTAACCATCAAAAGGGGCTAAAACAAGTTGAAACTAACAATTAACCGAATTTTGGCGACTAACTAAAGTTAACCAAAAACATCAAAATTGGATATGACGTATCGGATCCGGTTCAAATGACTAAAATAAATTAAAACTAACTAAACTTAACCAAAAGATGTTTAACCAAAACTAATCAAGAGTAACCAAAATGGGCTAAGACGTATCGGAACAGATTAAGACTAAAATAAGTAACTAACCCAAATTAACCGAATTTTTGCGACGGCATAAATCATTAACCAAAAACGTTTAAATTGTTTTAACGTATCGCAACCGGTTCTCAAATAAATTGGAACTTACTGAAAGTAACCGAAAATTGATTGAATAACCAACCAAAGCTAACCAAAAGTATCTAAAAGCACCAAAACGGGCTAAAACGTATCGACAAAATTAAAAATTAAAAATATTGAAGTAAGTTGAAACTAATTCAAATTAACCTTATATATCGGAATAGATTGCAAAAATTAAAGTATGTTAAAACTAACCAAAACGAACCGAATTTTTGCGGCTAACCAAAACTAACCAAAAAGATTAAATTTGATTATAACGTATCAGAGTCAGTTCAAATGACTAAATAAAAATTGAGCGAGTCTGGTAGTAGTCGAGACACTGATGTGTAAACATATCCTATAACGACATCGATTGTAAATAAACGACAGCAGCAAGTTGTGTTCCCAAGCGGTCACCCATCCAAGTACTAACCCCGCCCGACATTGCTTAACTTCAGTGATCGGACGAGAACTGGCATTTTTAACATGCTATGGCCGTCGCCTGTACGTTTTAGCTTGGTCATAGAGTAAAAATTCGGTTTAATAATCAAGTTTAAAATAATAAAAAATCAACGCGAACGAAGCCCCGGGTAAAAGCTAAAAGTGTCCTATGTTCTTTACTGTACTCTTGAAAATATCTGTACAAAATTTCATAATGATCGGAACAGTTTATGCGTGAAAGCGTAAGAAACAAACAAACAAACACATTCGCATCTATAATATTAGTTAGGATTATTTAATAATACTTACTGGCAGCTTCGGAGTGGATAATTCAAAACCCGAAAATTCGGACTTTTTTAGGACGATAGCCGTGGCTTCTGACGAATTTGTCGTGGATTTTGAAGCGAAAATTCATTTTAAATTAAACCGTCCATTAAAAATAAGCTGTGCTATGGATCCAAATACACTGCGAATATAATAATAAATAAAAAAATACTTTTGACTGTTCGTTTAATTTAAAATAAGCTTTTTTATCATCTAAAATCCATTTAAAATGAGTTTAAATGGCAAATTGTATATAATACCGCCCTAGCGGCTAGAATCGGTTTACACATTTTCGTCCCATTTGCCGAGATTTATCCTCATACCGCCGCGTAAGATGTTTACACATCAATAAGTTGGAACTAACGAAAAGTTGTTTGAACGACTAACCAAAAGTGACTAGAAATAGCCAAAACGGGCTAAACAGAATCAGAACAGGTTAAAAATATTACAGTAACGTTATGGCTAATTATATATTAATAGATTTTCCTAATTTTTTCGGTTTTCGTATCTGCACATTTTTGATGTGTAAATATCTTACACGGCGGTATGAGGGTAAATCTCGGCAAATGGAACGGAAATGTGTAAACCGATTGTGACATTATAAGCCGTCGCATTGAGGAGCAAGCTAATCCAGGACGTCCGTGAAGGATTTTTATACAATTTTGCCATTTAAAATCGGTTTAAACGGATTTTAGACGATATAAAAGCATATTTTAAATTAAACGAACCTTCAAAAGTATTACTCAGATGCCCAGACTTTTAAATCAATATTCAGTCATGGCCCTCTTCTATAATTTGTTTTCTATAAGTTTGGGTTTTTTTAATGGACGGTTGAATTTAAAATGAATTTTCGCTTCAAAGTCCACGACAAATTCGTTCTAAGCCACGGTTATCGTCCTAAAAAAGTCCGAATTTTCGGATTTTTATACAATTGTGTCATTAAAAATCGTTTTTAAACGGATTTCTGATGATAAAAAAGCATATTATTGTTTTAAATTAAACGAACTGTCAAAAGTATTATTCGGATGTCCAGACGTTTAAAATAATATTGAGTCATAGCCCTCTTCTAAAATTTGCAAAATTTGATTATTGACTTTCCCAAATCAAATGATGTCGGCCCAAGATGAGTAGCTGGTAAAAAAAATGAGCTTTGTAGATTTTCATGTCGAAAGTATGCAGTGAATTAATCCACAGTAGAGTGCTCTAGACGGCCTCAATTCTCCCCCCTCCATTTTTTTGCCCCCTTATCCCCTCCGGTGACTGAGGTAAACCCCGCTCACTTGGTCTTAAGTGTATTCGACCTTGAATGACATTGACCTAATTTTACTTTGCATATCCTTGACATTTGACCTTGAATGTCCTTGAGTTTTTGTTGGAGGGCGCGCATATGACCTTGGGGTTGCTCCAAGCGTGTATGACCTTGAACGTCCTTGGGTGTCTTTTACCTTGAATGACATTGAGAAAATTTGATCTTGTACGCCCTTGAGTTTTTGATGTGTAAACATTTTACGCGGCGGTATGAGGATAAATCTCGGCAAATGGGACGGAAATGTGTAAACCGATTCTGGCCGCTAGCATAGTACTATATACAATTTTGCCATTTGAAATTGTTTTAAACGGATTTTAGCCGATAAAAAAGCATATTTAAAATTAAACGAACCGTCAAAAATATTATTTTTATTATATTATATTCGCAGTGTATTTGGATCCATATCGCAGCTTATTTTTAAAAGACAGTTGAATTTAAATTGATTTTCGCTTCAAAATCCACGACAAATTCGTCCGAAGCCACGGCTATCGTCCTAAAAAAGTCAGAATTTTCGGATTTTTATACAATTTTGCCATTTAAAATCGTTTTTAAACGGATTTTAGACGATAAAAAAGCATATTATTATTTTAAATTATACGAACTGTCAAAAGTATTATTCAGATGCCCAGACGTTTAAAACAGTAAAATTTGAAAAAGCTTGTTATTGACTGTCTCAAATCAAAGGATGTCGGCCCAAGATTATAAGGTAAATATGCTGTGTCTATATGTTGATGTTATTCCTGGTGGCATTAGATTTTCGTGTCGAATTTGTGCAGTGAATTAATCCGCTCCGAAGCTGCCAGTGCGTATTATTAAAGAATCCTAACTAATATTATAAATGCGAATATTTTTGTTTTTATTCTATAAACAAGCTAAAATGTACATGTAACGGCCATAGCACGTTGAAAATGCCAGTTCTCGTCCGATCACTGAAGTTAAGCAACGGCGGGCTTGATTAGTACTTGGATGGGTTACCGCTTGGAAACATAACTTGCTGCTGTCATTTTTTTTACAACCGATGTCGTTATAGGATATGTTTACACATCAGTCTCGAGTACTAGCAGACTCGCTTAATTTTATTTATTTATTTTTGTTTTAATTATGATAATGTTTAATATTATTGCTAAAATGCATTTCTTTAATTATATATCTATATTATAAACACTCGTGTGTTTGTATTTTTACTTTTTTAAACTCTGCTTTTGGAAATCATATGAATTTCAACGCAAATCACATTTTTGTGTTTTTATTCATCATTTTCAATGTCTCCCCGGTTGCATCTTTGCGAAGGACTGTGAATTTTTGTATTGTTAATTCAAAATATTAATTTGTAAAATGGAAAGAGCGAAGCTTCGACAGTCTTGGCCCCCCTGCGAAAAAAGTGAAAATACATTTAACTGTGGGCGAACATGCATTGGTAAAAACCGTGTATGTTTGTTTGTTAAACGAAGCTATTTATAACGTTACAGCTGATAATTGGCAGAAGTGTATCGAACATGTCATAAAACAAAATATGATACTACGGTCGAAGTTATAGTTATTATCAATGTTGGTTCCGAAAGTAGTGATAGTAATGATTCTGAATCAAATTCTGATCAAACCTCTAATAACGAGTAGGAAACTTAAAATTTATTGATTTCGATGCAACTTTCAATATGGTATTTTATGATAAGAAGAAACCCTTATCATCCATGAGTCTTTTTTTCCTAGCCTTAATGAATAGTACTATTTGTTTGCAGTACAATTTTGTTGCTAATTACTAGACTTAGAAATAATTTTGATATACGTTTTTTGCATATTTTAGACTAAAATCACGCATATTTATGTGCATAGACTTTATTTTTTTAAGTGGATATTTGCCTAAGTCTACTTATTACTATTCCATTATATAGTTGTTATAACATATTAATTTACAAAGCAATTGTATCCGCCACTGGAATTTCCTTCTCTTCTCTTCCCTTACCCCTCGAGGCGCGCCTTAAAACTAGAAATGAGTCACTGACTATTATTTCCGGCTTGAACTATAGTTAGATTTATAACTTTTCACACTGCAGTTTTTAGCGGCACAAACTTGTCCACCTCGCGGTTTATATTTCTATTATACATATATACAAGCACAGATATTATAAAATAAGTAGTTTGTTCAAGAACGTATGTACACTCACGGTACACTTTGTGCCGTGTGTACACTGTTAATTACTGTCACTAGAAAACATATATACCTAAACTGTAACTACGACACTGGCTAACACAAACAACCATCTGACACGAGCACGAGCGACGAGCCAACACTGTCGAACTTGATATATTATTTTAACCCAAAATGGCGGCCTGCGCGAGGAAATGCGTCCCAGTTTTAAGAGTTGGATAGCTGATTGTTTGGTGAGCTGTGGTTCTGTCGTGTGCGTCGGTTATGACTAGCTTGGTCAAGTGACAGTTGTATGGCAGTATCATGGGGTGTTTTCTTCCGTATGGCAGTTGTGACTTCTCGAGTCGTCCTCCAACTCGTAGTGTGCCTTTGTTATCCAGGAACGGTTTGAGACTCAAGATTTTGCTTGGTTTCTTGATACCGTTTTGTTTTTGCAGCGCCTTAATTTCTTCGGAAAAGTATCTCCGTTGTATATTTCTCACTATCTGTTCTAGTGTGTCTTGGAGTTCTGGTACTGACAGCTTGTTTGTATTCTTTTCTTTATTTTTGCAAATACTCATAAATCGTTTGCAAAGTGACATCGTTCGTATGAGCTTGTTTAATGTTGCGAACCTGGCTACTGTTTCATCTTCTTCTGGATTTTTTATTACTATAGCGTGGCAAGTAATTTTTGTTTCCTCTGGAGGAGTGTTAATGATGATATTTTTGGTGGTCACGGTTTTTGGCTCTTTTATCTTAAGCCATTCTGGGCCTTGCCACCACAATGTATGGATTGCTAACTTTGAGGGTTCCATCCCTCTAGATACGGCGTCAGCTGGGTTTTCTTCACCTCTGATATGGTCCCATTTCTCTTTAGGAATGAGACTGTTTATTTGGACGACTCTATTTGCCACAAATGTTTTCCATTTTGTAGGGTCACCTCTTATCCATCACAGTGCAATCATGGAATCTGTCCAAGCACAAACAGCCGTCTGGCTGCACTGCAATGCTTCTAGTGTTTGTTTCATTATTTTGGGCTAATAATAATGCTGAACATAGTTTTAGTCTCGGTAATGTTGCTTTAATTTTTATTCATGCTACTTGGCCATTAGCAGCGCTATCTGGAAACCTTGATCGTTACCTCTTGGTACTTTTATATAGATTACTGCTCCATATGCCTTCTCAGATGCGTCACAGAATCCATGTAGCTCTACATTACTACTTGAGGTT
>MU189583.1:0-15279 GCA_016904865.1 Pissodes strobi | reverse complement strand
TTTCCATTGTTCAGTTTTTATTAGGAGTGGCTTCGTCGGTAAGGAGTGTGTTAGTCTTGGTAATACTAAGCATGAGACCCGGAATGCAAAGTTGCTTGTGAACCGAGGTATGACAACTGCCTCTATCTTCCATTTTGCATTTTGAGGTTCTCCTGCTCCAACTCCCGTTATTTCAGTTTGAATCTTTTGCCTGGGCATGGCTAATAATGTGGTTACTTGCTCTGTGATAAAGGTACATTGTGATCCAGTATCCACCAAGATGCGTAGATGCTGATCAGTGCCGTATGCATCTGGCACTCGAACCATTTCTGTTGCTAGTACTACTAAATCGTCTCTTTGAAAGCTGTGGTTAGCTGTATTTTGTCGATGTTGCTGATTTATGGCCAAATTTCTGAACGTTGGTCGTTGGGCTGGTTGCTGAGCTTGATCATTTCTTCTAGAGCGAATCGGTTCTTGATGAGGTCTTTCAACATGGCACAATGTGTGGTGAAATTTTCTGTATGACAGACCTTCGGAATGACATCTGACATGCGAATCGTGCGATAGGCAATTGGCACATATATTATTCTCATGTACAAATTTTATCCTTCCCCGGGTTGTAATTGCTTGAAACCTTGGACATGCATTCATGCGGTGCCGATAGTATTTGCAGTATGGGCAAGCGATTTGATTATTAGTTTTTGGTGCCCTTTTGTTAGTTTTTGTTGTTTTGCCCTTGTGTCTTGAGTGAATTGAATCTTCTTAGTATAAATGCGATCAACTCTTCTATTGGTTGCATGTCGTGCAGCTTTTCTAGTGACTGTTCATACATCTAGTTGTTTCGGCGCCCCATTTTTTGCTTATGATGCGTCCAATCATTGGGCACCAGGAGCTGGTATCAATTTGTAAATTGTTTAGTGCTTCGAGACACTCTTGTACTGTGTTGTGTAAAGGCTGATTTTCATATATAGGACTGTGCACCGACTGTGCGCCTACCGTGCACCTACCGTGTGATTGTCACTGTAAATCAAAAAATTATATGTTCCATATAAATCGCACTGCAGCCCTTATTTACATTTTCACATATAGGACTGTGCTACGGCCGTGTTACGGTCGTCCAGTCCTACGGCCGCAGCATGGTAGGCGCACAGTCCTATATGTGAAAATCAGCCTTAACTGCTTCATTTTTACTGCTGATTCGTGCTGGATATTTGGGATGTTAAGAATTCTGTCAATTAGTTTATTGGCAAGTTACGATCGTTTGTATATCGCTTTTCCAAATTTTTCCAGCTTGCATCTTAGTTTGCGTCGGAAATCTAAAGAAGCTGTATTAGGCGGCTAGCTTTCCCCTGATATGTGTCTTTAAGTACTGCATTTTCTCAATGTCAGCGACTGTAGTATTATCATGGACCACTTTTGAAAATATGTCTCTGAATGTGTTCCAGGCGTCATAGTGGCCTTCAAATATTGGCAGCTTGATTTTTGGTAACTCGATGTTACACACTCTGGTTGTTGCGACGTCATTATCTTATAGTAAAATGAGTTGTAATTCTTCGTATTTTTTCTCCATCGTTTTGAATTTAAATTTTGACGACGTATGCAGATCAGCTTCTAGTTTTTGATACATATTATCAATCGGTTGCCATTTTGCCGTGAATTTTCCTTAAAGCAGTATTTTGTGTTCTTTAGATGGGTCTGCTAAACTCTCTAATTTAACATCGTCAAAAAATTCTTTTATTTTAGCTAATGATGAGTTTAGTCGTTGAATTTGAGTTTTGTCCCAGTTTTCACGAATGACTCTGAGTAAGTATGGAGGTTTTCAATATATTTTTGTTCATAGTAGTGGTGCTCCTGGTATCCGACTTCTTCAATCTTTCTGTGGTTGTCACGTATTTCTTGTCATAATTGAGTTATAGCAGCTACTTTTTCTTGACAGTAGCTGTCAAGCTGAGCTATATTTCTTCACATTGCTTACATAGCGTGATATTTTACTTCCCAGGCTCTCTTGTTGCTTTGCAATTTTGCTTATTTCACCTACTTTTGCTATGTTTGATCCCTTGGGTGCCACAATCTAAAGCGTTTTTTTTTTGTTTTTGTATATAGTGATTATATTTGCTTGTTATTGTTTTTTTGTAGATGATTTGGTGTATCTGACTTGTTTTTTGAAATATGTGGGTATGCCGGACAGGGTTAACTGAACTTCGGTATATTCACAAAATTTCTTTAGATAGTATTTTCCCGCCAGCGTTAACTGAACAGCTAATGAAACTCTATATGTGTTTATGCTTGGACCGATGCCCAAGGGCGCGGATTGTGCTTGTCTAGACCGGCGCCTAAACGGTAACCCCGAAGGGTGTGAGTGGCTGTCTGGCGAACTATGTAAATATGCCGGCCAGCGTTAACTGGACAGCTAGAGAAAATATCTATGGGTGTTGTGACGTGTTTATTATGTTTATATTTGTATGTTATGGTAGATTGTGGCAATTTGAATGTGGAGCTGCTTATTGCTATTTTCGGTTATTACTGGAGAGGCCCTCTTGATGTTAACTCAATTCAGATAACGACACTCTTCAGTTATAACCTTAATTGGTCTTGTTGCTTGACTGTGGCAACAGATGGAGTTTATTTTGCTCGGATCTGTGTGATTCCGCTGTACTTTTGATAGGATGGGCAGTAATCTTCTTCCGAATTCCCCTTGTGCTTGCCTCTTTTTTTATTGCAGTGGCACACACACTAAAGGGAGATCCTATGGCGCTCGACGAGCGGTGTGTGTGCGAAGATGTTGATTGACACGGTTCTTGAACAGTTGTAGGTTGTAATTAGTGGGGAACAGATGTCCTGGAAGTGAGTTCTACAGTGATGCAATGCGCCAGACAAAGGAGTTCTTGTAAAGCGATGTTCTAGGTGTCTCTAGGTATACGACGAACTGGTGCGCTCTTGCCGCCTGTCGTAACTGTCCGACAAGAGTTGACAGGGGCGGGATGATGCGGGCCAAATCCTAGGAACATCTGCCGTGAAAGTATCTATAAAACCGAGACATCTCGGCCACATGTCTACGGTGTTCCAGACTATCAGGATTCCGGGTCAACTCCGGGTCGCGGACGAGACGCACAGCTCTCTCCTTGAATGAAATCCAGCAGCTTTAGGGTATGTTTTGGTGCGGCACTCCAGATATATGAGCAATATTCTAAGCACGGTCTTATTTGCGCTTTGTACAGCAAGAGCAACTGCCGCTGTGTATAAAGTTTTTTGTTGCAAAATAGCGCACCAAGCTTCTGGGAGGCTGATTTTGCTATGTTAGCAACATGGTCATGCCATGACATATTGCTGTTGACCGAGACACCCAGCAGTCCGATTGACGAGGACGAAGAAATGGTCGATCCTGCCATAATGATGTCAGGGCCCGCTGTATTGGCCCTCTTGGTAAACGTTGCTGCTTCGGTCTTTGCTGCATTGAACTGGACCAAATTGCGGTCGTCCCAAGTTTGAACTTTCTCCAGGTCTTGATTAATAGCTGTAATCTGCTCCTGTCTGCGGTGATGAGTCTCAGTCGCTGGTAAGGGTTTTTCTGATCTAAAGTGGGAGACAAGGGTACTGTCATCTGCAAAACTGTAAACAGGATTATTCGTTTCGATTAGCAGGTCATTAATATAGATGAGAAACAGAGTTGGTGAAAGTATTGCGACTGATAGATTGTTCGGCTCTCAGTAGAGTTGCGCTATAGTTTCTTTGTTTGGGTAGGTAGCAGTCCTTTCTGTATGCCCCGTATGCTTGCTTCATAGTTGGGATCTCAGTAGAGTTCCGCTGCAGTTTCTTTGTTTGGACCGGTGGCAGTCTTCTCTGAACGCCCCGTGTATTTGCTTGATAGATTATTGGGATCTCAGTAGAGTTCTGCAGTAATTTCTTGACTGGTTACTTCTCGACGGTACCCTGTATACCGCCTTGCTTGCTCGAAGGACCAAAATGTTTAGTCAGGCCTTGATAGATTAATTTACTGTAGACTGTATACTTGGGCAAGTAGCGTTGTAGGGTTTCAAAGGGAGTAGTTGAGTCAAACAGGTTTGTACTGATTTTATTAACAATTTGATTCGTATTTATACAAAAAAGTTCCTAACCTAAATACTATAAAACATATGTAAAAATGATGATATGATGATATTATGTTATTATTTAATTGTTAACCCGGTAACCTGCTTGCTGTGTAATTTGCTGCAGTGCATTTTTCTGGGTCGACACACAGCTAGGATGCGGTCTCAGCAGACTTAATACGTCATGTTTGTTAACTTTATTTTCGTTGGAGAATAATTATACAGGGCGGTAAGAAATGGATAATGAAGATTAGACACTTGAATACTAGACATTCGTAAGACTAACTCTTCAAGAGTTGGCAACTGATGATCACGTCCCTAACTACGGGTTCATTAATTTGATCTGAATCTAAACACAGCCGTAATGGTCCTTCATGTTCATACACTATAACCAAAAAGCCACAATATTCTGCGTGTTTCATAATTTTCTAAATATCTGCAGGAAAACTATGTAATTGAAATTAAATTACTTATTCGAATATTTCATTTGTGTGGCACATTGCCCAAATCGAATTGGTCATAGGGTGCAATATGCTGGAAATTCCTAAAATTACTCGAAATTTGTCTAAGGTATATACGATTTGACCGGGTAAATTGCAATCTGTCCGATTTCGGAATATAGTCGTAATAAATCTATGATCTGAACTATTCAAAAACTTGTGTCCTGTATTACACTGACACACATTCTATTTTACCCAAAACTATAGTTTGTAACTGTAGTATTGTATAAATATATCACTCGCTTATCCTTTTAAATATAGGGTGAGGTGCAAATCTTTTATACAATTTAATTGAAATTACACTATTAGTTTTCACAAGCAGTGATTATATTTATGTAGGGCCAATATGCGAGTCGCGTTTTTTCGCCAACAGCCAATGTGCCTAGGGTTAATTTGAATTAACACCAATGTTTTTTTTTGTTTAAAGAAGTTTTAAGCAAAATAACCAACAGGTGATAAAACAAATTAATTTGTTGACATCTCGCATAATAAGAAACTATATGATTATTGTGTAAACTATCTATGTGCTCGTAGCGTATTTCATAAAATATTCAGAAACTCGTATCCTTATTCATACAAGAACACACCAAACCCACCTGCTTCATATAAAAGTTAATTGAAATTACGCTACTTGCATATGTGACTATCGCTGCCAGTTAGAAATCACACTAGAAAATAGCACGTTAGTAGATCGCAAGACGTTTGATTTTTCTGTGCAAGTAGTGCGATTTCGTCGAGCAGCTGGGGGTGGGGAGAGAAGAAAGCATGCAAATCGTGTCGAAATGTGTGTGAATGACGTCGTTGCCAGTACCTCGCATGTGTCGAACGGTATTGTCGGCAACACTACTTTCAACTATAACATTACAATACTGTTTAATTCACTTCTCCAATGAGAAACTTCCATTTTTAACAAATCAATTCAACACTTTTGCTATAGCTGAGTGTATTCCAAGGACAAGTAGTTAGCATTAAGAACTTACTGATTTTTTTAAAGGATATCTTAAGGGGTACACAAACAAATACGAGGAATGCAAGACCTCAGCATACTTCGCATACTAGCCGTTGGTTTTAGATCAGTTAATACTGAAGAGTACTTGTTAAGTTTTTTAGTTGTCGGGGACGGAACCCCGACCTTTTCCTCCTGTAAAATGAGCTTTCCGACGACGGGAACGTCTCTATTTCGGATAAGCTACAATCGAAAAAGTTCGAAAGATTTACAGGAGAATGCAAAATTACCTTGAAAAATGTAAAACTTGCAGCTACCTTACCGAACCGTTGCGTTCTATTTCCAACAAAGAACCAAAAACGATTATACCAAATCTGAATAGAGCAACAGACCATTTAAAAAGCGATCATGGCCTGGTAACAACGCGCAAAAAAGAAGCACTGCCGAAACTCGACACTGGCAAAAAAAAGGCCAAGTACACAAAAAAGCCAACTGCAAACGAACTGTCGACTTTGAATGCTCTTCAAGCGACCTCTAACCCAAGAAATGAACAAGAATTGCCGCCAAAGGCACAAATTACATCTGAAACAACTCATTGCACAGGAAAACGCTACGGAAACAGCCAGCAACTTCTGTGCTCCTGATAAAATCGCCAGATAAACTGCCCTTTAAGGTGCCCTTAAAGACGTTACCCTTTAAGATCCACGTTAGGGCAGTAAAGTCGGACATGGGAGGCCCACTCCAAGTCCCTACAATGAATAGATTCGAGGCCCTCTCGGATATGGACGACGACTCTATCAGCGAAACTGCTTCTCAAACCAAAAACGCCGGGAAAACGACCAAAAAAGTGGAGCAATAATCAGCAAAGAGAAAGGTCCATGTTTTGGAAAAGACCAACCCCTGTAAAGCAGAGTAAGAGTAAACTTCCCCCGCCTATTGTTATTCAGAGGAAATTTAATAATCATAAAGCCTTGCAAGCCGACCTGAAAAAGCATAATATAACCAAATATACGCTAAAATACACTAAAAATACTGTAACAGTGTATTGCGAATTAAACAGGGATTGGGCCTTCCTGAAGAGAAGTCTCGACCAGGGCAACGTAGCGTACCACAGCTACGCCCAATCGTCGTGCGTGGCAAGACAGAAAGGAGCAGGTTCCGGCTGGCCAGAAGAGGCCAGGGGCTAAGCAAAGCCCAACATCAGGCACGCGAAGAAGACCGGCATGAGAGGCAGCAGCAGCAGCAGTACAACGAGCAGTTCCCGGACTCCCTAGGTAGAAAGCGCCCACCCAGGACTAGAGACACACAAGAAATTAATAGAAATACTAATGTAAGTGCCTTAAACACCGCTGCAAAAGAAAAGGCAAACATTATGCCAAATTTAAACATGCAACACAACATAAACCCTAATTTTAACGATAACTTTCACCAGCTCTCACACACAATCGGCGAAATCAACGCCTTAGTAAATATAAATGAGTTGTTTTTTGCTTTAGATGAGCTACTGTCTATGTTAAAATCATGTAACGGCGACAAGATCGCAATAGTTCAGGCCACAGTGATATTCTTCACTGAGGAACTGAATATATAATATATAAATGTTCTCTATAGGTATGTCGCAAGTCTGTAGTTGAAATTGCAATTCAATCAGGTCCAAATTGGGCGAGTTCAAACAATTTATGCACTATAATCCTTTCTCGATAATTTTTTTTATTGGAAACTCGCATTGACCCATGTTTGTACTAAAGATTCGGAGCTATCAGGTCGAGAGATTTGATAGGCCCAATCCGCGCGGAGGAGGCATGGCCTGCTTGATGCGTAGGTCGGTCCGGTATAAGAGGATCCGAGAAATCCAAACTGCCGCAGAGTACGTTTGTATCCAGATCGAGACCGACTCGGGTCTGTGTATCGGGGGGGGTTTACATTTCTCCGCACGTTCCGTTTACCCTTAAAGACTTTTTGGCTTTCCTTCCGGACAACAAGAGGTCCCTCTTGATCGGCGACCTGAACGCACAACGCACAGCATGGGGTGCTAGGGTGACGAACACTATGGGCCGAATGCTGTACCGAGCAATAGAAAATAATACAGAACTCCTTTTTCACCTCTGAATTCCCAACTTTCTACCCTGCTTGGGCCCCTACCCCCTCCTACCTGGATGTTGCTATTTCGAAAGGAATTACTGACATCCCTCCGCTCAGGCTGTTGATCAATCTAAACCCGGATCACTTTCCAATTGTGATTAGCCTTGAACCAAGGCGGCCTGAGACTTGTGAAACGAAAATCTCGTACAAGAATCTCAATTGGGAGCAGTTCCGGCATGGATTAAACGAGGTGACAGTGATTCCTGAACAAATAGAGAGCATCCAGGACTTAGAAGCCCAAGTCCAGACATTTACCTCCAATGTCCAGTGTATCCGTGATACACTAGCTCAAACTGTCAGGAAAAAGCACCCGCAGATTCCCTTCCCAGAGTACATCCTCGATCAAATTCGGTACAGAAATGCCATCAGGAGGAGATGGCAGAGATACCGAATCCGCGCGGACTATGCTCACATGAATGCTGCAACAAATCAAATTAAAACTAGTATCAGTGAGTATAGGACATCCAAATGGATGGAATATGTAAATTCTTTGAGAGCACAGGATGGCTCCTTTTGAAGTCTCGCTAGGAGAGTTAGAGGGGCCGCCGCTCCTATGCATACAATCCAGTACAATGGATTAGATATAATGAGCGATGAGGGCAAGGCGGAGGCTTTCGCTGACTTCTTAGAGGGGCTCCACGAGGAGATGCCTGACTATATCCCAGTTCATGCGAATATAACGTCAACAACGACACCTTACCGTGCGTAACGCTTCGAAATCTCCCGAAAAAATCCCTCATATATTTCGTGCACATTGCAAACGCCATCATTCGCTTACAGCATTTCCCATCCTCTTGGAAACCTGCCTTTATCATAATGATATACAAGCCAGGCAAACATCCCAGGCAAACCGGCTCTTACAGGCCGATCTCCCTGCTCCCCACCACGGCAAAAGTGGTGGAGAAGCTGCTCCTCTCCAGGATTAGCAGAGCAGCCGATAGACTTAAGGTACTGCCCATGGAACAGTTCGGTTTCAGGGCATTGCACAGTACCACGATGCCTGCAGCTATCCTCGACGCGCCGAACAGATTCACCAAACACGGAAAACACGGATACAATAACTCTTCTTATTTTCTGATTCCATTGATTCCAAACATAGGAACTTTCATTAACACACTCTATTTTTATTTTTTGTATTATGGATAAGAAAAATCGAAATGAAAAACAAAACATTGGGTCGATTCAATCATAAAATACGACGAATTGTTTCCGCGATTGGTGAATCTGTTCGGCGCGTCGAGTATAAGATCGTTCATGATTCATACCGCGGTTTCAAACAAGGCCATAGTACGGCGCTGCTTCTCTTGGACATAGAGAGGGTGTTCGACAGAGTGTGGCATGACGACCTGCTTTTTAAGATGTATGTAGGGTTTGGTTTCCCACTGCATCTGGCAGCCCTAGTACTGTCATACCTTGCCGGGCGCACTATCTCGGTGCGCTTAAACCAGGCAGTTTCGTCTGTGAAAGCCCGAGTGCCGCAGGGCACTGTCTTGTCCCCTCAAATGTGTAATTGCTACATAGCAGACATTTCCTCCTCCCCCCAATCCTCCCTCGTGCTCTAGGTTGATGACACAGCAATTTACTCGACATCCCGAATCGCGCAGACTACTCGACCACCTAGATGTATACTACTTCCTTACTATGACAAATGGAAGATTAACCTAAACGTACCAAAGACGGAACTAGCCATACCAGCGAATAATAACTACGATAAGAAGATTCACTCTACGCGGCGGCACGTCAACGGTATGTCTCCTTCCCCGCGCGAAAACTAGCATGATACTGGCATGTGACCTTTGGACCCGACGCACACTGGTCGAATTTCTAGGAAAACTGGCCATAATAAGGTTTACCGGAAATAAGATATAAAAGTAATTAAGTATTACACGTTTAATATATCGTGTTTTAGACAAATAATTGTTGAAGTTTTTGCTCATCATCTATATTTATATATAGGGAATATCAATTATCACTGACGATAAAAATCATGTATAAAGACCATTTGTATGTTCTTAAATCGTTCTAAAAAATGATTTTGAAAATTAAGGGTTCCTTCGTGGTAAAAAAAGGTTTTAAATTTTTAATTCGATGATCCAAATTTTGATTTTGCAACGGTTAATTCAGGAGTCTTACGAGCAAAATGAATGTTAAGCGGACGACAGAAACGCGTTGATGAGGGCCTGCAATTTTGCCATACATGTATTTCAGAGTTATCGCTATTTTTAAAAATTAATCTAATAGGGACGAAACTAGTAAAAAATATAGAAGCATCAGTGCAGCTGTTGTTCAAAAACACTTGATTATATACTATCCCAATGTAATATCAAAGTCATATTTACAAATTAAAACTAAATTATAAATCTTTTTTTCTGCTGATTCAGCCGAATTATTTATTACCTCTTTTTATAATAACATCAGTCTTGCATCAGCAATAATGATTCTACCTAAATTTCAGCTTCAGTTTCACTTACTACAATTTATGGGATTAGGGGTGGGCGATAATAATCGATTATTCGATTCACTTTTGAGATATTACCGATTAATCGACTTATCGATTAATATTTCAGAAAATATCGATAATCGATTATTTCGATTAATCGATTGTTCAGTTATTTGCTAAAATATTAAGCGTTAAATCGATTATCCAATTTCTTGCCCACCCGTACCGATAAATTTATAACAGATACAGCTTTTAAAATTCCAATTTAATAATGCGTTGCGTTAAGGGTAATTTAAATGACATTTGAAAATACTTTCAGTACAACATATGAAGCAAAAAAAAAACAAAGAAACGTAAATGCTCAAACAAGACAGCAGCAGGGAAAACTGCGCACGTTACAAATTTAGCCAATAAGGGATTCTCATTTCGACGCGCCATTTTCTGATAATCTGGCTTCAGTTGTTGCACGATTAAGTATAACACAACATATAACCTCAACGGAGTGTTCGCACGTTAGCAGTATAGTACATCAGTCTTTATCTTTTTATTATGTATTTGGGCAAAACTATATGATAAAAAGGATCACTCTCCGCGGCGGCATGTCAACGGTGTGCCTCTTTCCCCGCGCGAACACTAGCAGAATATCGGCAGGCCATGATACAAATAAAACAATCAGGCGACCTTTGACGCGGCGGCCATAGACAGCTCATCCTTTTCTTTTGTCAATTAATTTTCACGCCTAAATTCTATAGTTGAGTCAATATCCGATATAAGATAATATCGCTATTTTTTACTTGTCTTGTATTACAAAATAGGAATGAAATATACAGTAAAAATATTGTGCGAAACCTTTAACCAATTTTAAAATCACCCAAAACGCCAAAATTTAATTGAATATTAAAAGATGGGGCAAATTCGAGCAACATTTTCTTCTTGATGTCTTTTGTCAGAATATTAGTATTCGGAAATATGGTGAAATCATTAACACAAAATCAAAATCTTTTCAATATTAGTTATTTCATACCTTGAGTATTGTTATCAATAATAACTAATTAAAAACGTTAACAGATTTTTGAAACAGCCAGTTGAATACACACTTTATCATAATATTTATTTGGTGATAATAATAAAAAAAACCATAACATAAGTTTGACAGGGCGCTGCAAACAATTCAGAAGATATCAATTGTGTTTTTTACAAAGCCAAATAGAGTATTAGAGTGTTATAAATAATTTCGTTATAAATTTGATTAGATATAACGCAAACGAAAATATAGTTTATGGCCAGCTTTTATTTAAATTCAACCTGTGTGCGGCGAAGTTCGCCGAACGTTACCAGGCAACGAAGACGATTCCTTTGTAGCGCTCTCTTGCCATTAAGTGGGCCTTCTTGTCATAGTTACTATTCGCTGGCCATACTAACAGACAAACGAACAAACATAGGCATTGCACCATTACTTATAAATAACATAACTGTAGATGTCAAAGACAAGGTAAAGTACCTTGGCATAGTTTTGGACAAAAAGATAAACTTCACTGACCAAATCCATAAGATACGCCGGAACAGCATCACTGGTCAAAAGAGTCTGAATATGTTAATTAGGCCTAGATCTTTTCTAAGCCCAGGCAACAAACTAACAATATACAGGCAGATCATCAGGCCGGCGCTCATGTATGGTGCCCCTGTGTGGTCCTCTGTGGCAAACACCCACAAAAAATCGCTGCAGGTCATGCAAAACCGGTACCTCCGAGCTGCCTTCTCGGCTAGCCGCTATACGCGAAGCACTGACCTGCATGCTGGGGCAAACATCGAAACTGTCGAATAACACATCGATAAGCTCGCATGCAGATTATTTGATTCAGGTATACGCGGGTCGCCTCTGACTGCAGATATCGGTAGCGAAAGGTATGACCCACAGAGGAAAACAAAACACGGGCCGATACATAGAGCCCCAACCCACAATGCTGTTCTTCCAGCTACCAAGGCCTCCTGAATAGAGCCTAGAAACGCCGAAGCAGAATTCAATGCCAAGTACAAATACCTGCTGATAAAGTGACAATAGTGACATAGTAGGCGCACCAATAGTCGCGGGGATCTGGAAATAGGTGGCGCCCCTGAACAAAAAGGGCGCCCGGCCTACGATAATATAAATCGGTCCGGAACTTCTGGCAAAACCCAGTGTCATTACCCCGGTCGAATAGTCGGCACCGCTTTTCAATACAAATTTCTACAAAACGGCACTAAAAACGCACAACATACACACTGAACGTTACAAAACAACACAAAATGAACATACAAGTGATCAAACCCTCGTACTAACGCGACAATTCGCACAGACTAGCTGATCTGCGCGATGCTGGCTGGAAGGCAATCTTGGCGGAGCTCGCCTAGATTTGTGATCTAATTATTGAAAAGGCAAATGCTTAATGATGCAGTTCCAACTCCCTTCACAATAGGGTAAACTGCCCCCGCTTATATACAGGCTAGATCCAAACCAAAGGAACGAGAAAGAGGTTTTTTAATTTTTTCCTCTGATATCATCCCTTACACATCCTATGCACTCAGAATAAGGCTACACATATCTCAACCAATTTGGCAATACAAAAATTAAACAGGCTGGAAGGGTAAGATACCCAGGGAAGCATATTGCAGCGTTGTTTAACAGCACAGTATAGGCATATTAGGTAGTCCAGTAGGGCCCTAGGCTAGTGTCAGGGGTGCGTCCCTCGTAAACGAGCTAGTTGAAGCACGTAAAGAAACGCGCATAGCATAACATGCGATCGATTTATGTACTAACATGCCTCTGTAATGTCAATATTGTAATAAAGGTTTCGTATTCGTATTTGCAAGACCTCAGCTTTATGTTTGGTCCCATAACTTAGCTAAGATCCTCAACAGTTATCCACATGCAGACCTATTAGTATGTCTTCTTGCGTTGATAAAGTATTGAAAAGTGTCGCGAAAAACAAGCATGAATGGATAACTGCAAATGAAAAAATTATCTATTAACCCCTGTCAAATGGGCTTTCGCGGGGGTAGGAGAATTATTAATGATTTGGTAATTCTGGTTACTAATACTATAAATTCGTTGGCACATCGAGAATAGGCGTTGGTATTTTTTCCGGATTGGACGGGTGAATGTGCTAAAGACCACAAAATGTGCAACGTTGATTTTCCCAAAGATTTGCATGATATTTTTCTTCAACTTTTAGCTGGCAGGTTTATTTATGTAAAGATCAAAAAATAGTTATTTTCTAAAACTGAGCTTTATCCAGTGTGGATAAAGCTCAGTTTTAGTGCATGTTGCCGAAGGTTTCAAACTCCAACATAATAGTTATTTTCCTAACAAGTGCGCAAAGTGATACTTTGCTGCACGCTAAAGCAATTAGACGAACGACGCGAAGCGGAGTTCGGATATATTTTAAGTGCGGGAAAGACACTTTGCGCAAGTGTTAAGGAACAATGCTTTTTCTAAGAGTAACCTAATCTTAAATAAATAATGAAACATTTTATTTTAACTCAAATACAGAAAAGTTTTTTAGTTCAACACAAATACAGAATAGTTATTTTCCTAACAAGTGCGCAAAGTGCTACTTTTCCGCAGGCGACTGATGTTGACCGAATGACGCGAAGCGGAGTTCGGTTAATCAGTTCAGTGCGGAAAAGTCACTTTGCGCAAGCGTTAGGAACAATGTTTTTTCTACGAGCGCGGTCCAAACAAGCACACAATAATAATGACCCGTATTTAAATAAAAAAAAAGTATCTGTCAATTATACCTACTGTTGCTCATGACAATTATTGTTGACCTGACATGACTTAAAAAGTTATGTTTTTTGGTTTAAGTTGTAATATCGAGAATTACGGAAGCTTTGAGGGCTTTCTAGCGACGCTGAGGATCATGTTTTTTGGGATACTTCGTTTTACACCTAGATTTTTTTTAAATCTGTCAATCTGACAATTATAAGTATTGTTGCTTGACATAATGTTTTACTACTATACCGCGGATTTCAAAATATATGGTTCTTGGTTTAAGTTACAATATCGCGAATTACGGAAACTTTTAGGGAAAAGAGTATAATTATGACTTAAAACGGTTTCTTATATTGCATAAAAAATCCGAAAGTGTAAATTTTCTAAAAATATATGAACATTATCTTGTCTCTGGTGATTTTAGAGAATTTTACTTTCCCGCACATTTTCCCGCATAGTGTGCGGGAAAGTACTACTTCGCGCACTGAGTAGCGTGCGCAAAGTAGCCACTTTGCGCACTCATTTGCGTGCGCAAACAAAAAGAGTTTCAGCAGATGAGGGCGCAAAGTAGGTACTTTGCGAACGCGAGTAGAAAAATATATTTTTTCTACATGCTTGTGGAAAATTTTATTTTCAACACTGATTTTAGTGTGAAAAATTCATTTTTCCGCACTAGTGCGGAAAAATAAATTTTCCACACTAAAATCAGTGTTGAAAATAAAAATTTCCACACGCATGTAGAAAAATATATTTTTCTACTCTCGTGCGCAAAGTACCTACTTTGCGCCCTCATTTGCGTATCAATTTCAATAATTTATTTAATTAATTACCTTATAATACTTACCTATAATTAATACCTATGTATCTAGTAATGTTATTTTTGTTGATTGTCAAAAATGACGACGTCAAACATACTACTGTTAAATAGTATATTATTTTATATGGAGGAAAAGTGATACTTTTCATGGCGCGCTCGTGTTTAACAGCCGAACGGAGTGAGGCTGGTAATAGAGAGCAAGCCATGAAAAGTAACTTTTCCTCCAAATAAAATATGCTGTTTTTTCTTCAAATGTCGACAAATTAATGCAAAAACATCTCTTTTTAATAGTAATAATATCTAATTATTATTGAAGATAAATGGGTTCGCAAGGCGGCTTAGACGGTCGTAGGTGGCCTTGCTTAGACCGGTGTCGGTGAATATTTGTAACATAAAGCTGTCAGTGGACACTGTCAACAATAATTATTTTTTTGCGAATGCGTCTCCGATTGCGTTTTAATTCCGTATTGATAAGCAGTTATTGAGTAAGTTCGATTAAATAATAACCAATTTGTTCCTAAATTAGTTATTTTTAGAAATGCAGTCACAAATTGAGTGATAAATACAAATTGTAGTTTAATAAATCTTGAGTTGTTGACGCTTATTTTGTTGTCTG
>MU189582.1:25855-50541 GCA_016904865.1 Pissodes strobi | reverse complement strand
ACTAAATGTATATTAAATTATTTCAGATTTTATACAGGACATTATTTTATTACAATCATCAGGAGCGCATCTCAAAATAGTCCATCATTACCTCGGGTTTTTGTGTTGCCAATATATCTGGAACTAAATTTGTTAAATGAATAATTTGCTGATAGAGCAAAAAATTATTTGTATTCGGCTAGTATCACGTACACTGTGGGCAAAATTAAATTGGAACCTTCTTTAATGCTTAATAACTTTTTTATTTTTGAAGGATTTTTTATCATTTTTGGATATGTTATGGCCTAAGGCATTGGGATTAAAAAGGACTATGCAAGGAGGGTCTGCTTCAGTGGCGTACTGAAAAGGGAGTATTTTTCAAAACCAATGTATTTCAGGTCGTTGCAAAAATCGGCCAAATGAAATAAAGATGTAAAAATGGGCAAAAAATATTTGGAACAGTTCGGAATATTGACCATTAAAAAACTAGGTCAATAAAAACAAAATTAAAATGTATAATTTAATTTTGGGGAAACCATGTCTTGTGGGCCAAATTAAATTGGAACCTTCTTTAATGCTTAATAACTTTTTTATTTTCAAGGGATTTTTTATCATTATTGGATAAGTTATGGTCTAAGGCATTGAGATTAAAAAGAACTTTGCAATGAGGGTCTGCTTCTGTGGCGTACTGAATAGGGGGTATTTTTCAAAACCAATGTATTTCAAGTCGTTGCAAAAATCGGCAAAATTTAAAAAGATTTAAAAATGGGCAAAAAAGATTTGAAACGGTTCGGAATATTGATCTTTAGAAAACCAGGTTAATATAAACAAAACTAAAATTTATACTTTAATATTGGGAAAACCATGTCTGGTGGGCCAAATTAAAGTGGATCCCTTTTTAATGCTTAATGACTTTTTATTTTCAAATTTTTTTTTATCATATTTGAAAATGTTATAGCCGAAGGTATTAGATTCAAAAAGAACTTTGCAAAGCGGGTCTACTTCAGTGGTGTGCAGAAATTTTGAATTTAATTAAATTTTTTAAATCCATAAAAAATAATAATTTTGAATTTTTTATGTACGCCACTGAAGTAGACCCGCTTTACAAAGTGCTTTTTGAATCTAATATCTTAGGCCATAACATATCCAAAAATGATAAAAAAAACCTTTGAAGAAAAAGTCATTAATCGTTAAAAAGGATCCAATTTAACTTGACCCACAAGACATGGTTTGCCCAAATTTTAAGTATAAATTTTAATTATGTTTGTATAGACCTGGTTGTTTAATGGTCAATATTCCGTACTCTTTCTAATCTTTTTTGCCCATACATCTTTATTTCATTTGGCCAATTTTTGCAACGACCTGAAATACATTGGTTTTGAAAAATACCCCCTTTTTTGTACGCCACTGAATTAGGCCCTCTCTGCAAAGTTCTTTTTAATCCCAATACCTTAAACCATAACATATCCAAAAATTATAAAAAATCCTTTGAAAATAAAAAAGTTATTAAGCATTAAAGAAGGTTCCAATTTAATTTTGCCCACAGTGTATATTTGAGGTCCCTAATGCTAATAATTTGCTGATAGAGCAAAAAAATTATATGCATTCGGCTAGTATCACGTATATTTGAGGTCCCTAATGCTAGCAACAAGTTTTGAACTAAAAGAATAAAAATAAATCAGTTTGCTTAAATAGTATTTCCTATTATAATCGATGTTAACTTAAAAAAGATATATTTCAACTTATATAAAATATTTTCTGAACTATTATAAATTAAATTGGTAACGTAGCATATTAGGTAGGCAAATAGATGTATGCGTCTGTAATGAGTAACGACTGTCGTATTCATGGAGACTAATTAGACAAAATATAGTGGGTTCATAGCAAGTAATGTGGGATTGAGACACGAGAAATTAGAAAAAAAGAGGGCAGGACGTTTTTACTCTTATAATGAATGATAATGAGTTGTGATGCAATAACAATTTTCATTTTCTTTAGCAGAATAGTATTCGGTTGGTATTTTTTTCATATCTGAGCAAATAGGCGAGTTCCAAAGGGCTTTGTACCGGATGGCCCGTTTATTATGGGATGACACCTTATCTCATAATCTAAGGGGTGCACCAAAAATGTTTAATGCAAAAGTTGTTTGGATTTACTTACACTTTTAAAATATTTTATTTTTATATATACAGGATGTTCGTATTTTCGTGGACAAGTATGAACTTTCTTATTTTAAATAGAATACCTTGTATATTAAGGCATTGTAACAGTTCGATTTTGCCAATTTTCAAATTTCATTTATATGCCGCATTTAGGGGAAAAATGATGCTGTATTTTGCACGCATCGGTTTATTAATTCTAAATTTATTAATTTGCTTTGCCAAAAATTCGCTTGAAACTGCCATCGCATCGGTTTATTAATTCTAAATTTATTAATTCGATTTGCTTGTAAATGCCACTTTCCTAATATGAATTAACTATATTTTAAGTATAGGTTAGCTATATATTTGTATCAGCTTTTATGATCCGTTGTGACTATTTATTTTAGTTGATAAACGATGTACATTATTATTAAAATAGCTTGGCTTGTTTTATATTGCATTATTGGGAACCGCCAGCCGACCGTTTTATAATTTTTAAAGAATTCTGTTAGCCTGCAAATACGTTGCATTTGACTTATTGAACCATACTTTAAGTTCAGCTTGAATATTTTATTACCTTTTGAGAACCCTAGGTTGATGAATGCCTGGAGCCGGCCGTCAATTCCGGAGATCGTTTTTGGACCTCTGCTTTAAATATATTTCTTGTTTTGTACGGCAGACTAGTTTTTGTGAGGTTTATGCCAAATAATATTGATGGGCTATCTATCGCGTGTTTGTCAATCTCGATTTAGATTTTTGAAGGTTTATCATTCTTGTAAGAGCATTTCCTAGCATTTCTGGAAGAATGTAATTTTAGCTCACTATTCGTGGCTTCCGCCGTCATGTTACCATCATAATAAACGAGAACTCGGTCGTTTATTATCTTAGAATTATTCCTTGTATCGAATCACTCGGCATGTTTCCGCCCATCACTACTTGAGACGCAGCATTTAATCTCGAAGGCAAATTGACGAAAACGTTGGAGAGACCTGTTTCTAGTTAGCTCGTAAGGCGAACGTTTGTCATTGCAGTTAGAAACTCCACATTTAGTATTGTGATATAATACAACCCTTTTGCTAGGGGATTTATTGTGTTGTTTCTGTTTGTGTTTTGACACGATCGATTTTTCGGGCTCTACATGCTGTATTAGGTAAGCATTTTCTCTGGATTTCTTTTTCTATGGCCTGTAAAACGAGTGAACGCCATGATGCTAACGTTTTTTTGTTTCCATTATTTATAGCGGCTTCCACGTTCGTCATATAAGACCGAGACCGTCGAATCTCTCAGAGTAGCCCTCATATACACAAATTTGAGGTAATTATTGTTATCGTTTGCCTAAATTAATGATTTGATTGCTTATCTGTGTTACCTTTTTTTTGTGCAAATATCGCCATTTGCTTTTCTTACTTGTTATCTTATCTACTCCATTTTATCTGATCCGAATTTTTATTTTAATGCAACTTTAATTTTGATCATATGGGGAAGTTTATATATTCTTTTAGGGGTGATTCATACCTATCTTTTTATATTCAAGTTGTCTGAACTTTAATATTTCTTTTATTTGCTTTATTGCATTGCAAGTCCATGTTTTTTTTGTCTGGGAAAATTTGTTTTATAAAGAAGACGTATTTATGCAAAAGGGGGTGGGGGTTTATGATTTTTATTAAAGTAAGGGGGCTTCATTTAATGCATACTTTTCAGGGGGGATATACTGGGAGACAATATCCTTTTTTATTGAAGGAAATTTAATCGGCCAAGTTTATGCTGAAATGCTCAACCAACCTATAAAGTCATCGACTGTTGATAATAAGGGGGGATTATTTCAGGGTTTTTCTGGAGGGCAAAAAGCTTCATTGAAAGGCCACAAATTGTAGGGCTAGAACTTTTCTTCCCTGGAGGACCAGAAGTCCATTTTTTCCGAAGGACTACCTCGTTTTACGGAGGGCCAGAACTCTTATCGAAGGACTACAACCTTTTGTTTCTCTCACTGAAGGCCAAACTAACCCGCAGAGCTTTTTCCCTTTAGTTGGCGAGAACGGGTGGCGCTCAAACGACCCCACGACAAGGGTCGAGCTTGCAATACGATTCTCCGGGGCTAGGTTCCTTTTTAGTTAATCAAAAAAAAAAATTCTTTACTTTCCTTCTTAACTCCAATCAGAAAAACGTGTTGGAGCATTTTTGAATTCCTCGGAAAATTCTAGATATTTTATATTATAATACCCTATACCTACGTTTAAGCGTTTTTGACATATTTTGAATTTTATGTAAAAAATGACGTTTGCAGTTCTAAATATAACTATTAATGTCTCCTATTGAAATCCTTTATTATTTAATTGGAGTTGGTTTTCTTGTAGAAGGGGATCTACTTTAGTGATCTGTGTTGACATTTTTATAATAAATAAATATAGGATGATCAAAAACTAACATTAAAAATTGAAATAAAAAAATCCGTAAAAGTATTTTTTTTCAAATGGAAACCCCATATTTTTATAATTTTATCATATTTAGCATTGAAAATAAGGGCGACTTTGTACAAAGAAAAACTTATGGTTTTTTAAATAAAATGCTGTTAAAATGTTTTTAAGTTTTGTTATTAGTTGACCATGACGGCGAGGCCTGGCGAAAAAAAAACATTACAGAAATGACACTGTTCTTCTTAAATTAAATAGAGGACTTCACTACAATTTTTGCAATAAGAACTTGTTCCACAGTAATTATCAGTTTTGTTTCCAAATGTGGTAAATCCACAAGTGCCAAATGCAAATATTTGGTTCCAGTAGGATGGGGCTCCATCCCACTATACAAGGCTTGTTTCTTGACTAAATATTTCCTAATAGGTGAATTGGAAGAAATCTCATCCTTAAATGCATGGTTTTTTATTTTCATTTTAGAAATTATTTTTAGTGTGTAAATATGCAAGGATGAATAGCAACATAATTAAAAGGATTAATTTATTTTCTTACTTAAAAAATACAAAATATGTGCTCGTTTCATCTCCAAACCCTCTAAAAATCTTCAAATCATAGAGCTTAGGCTCAGACCACGTAACTTTATTATTCAGTAATTATATTACCCAAATTGACGTATCTAAGTGTCATCTATAACTTAGCTTCTTCTTCCTTTCTAAAATACTTTAATGCTATACCAAACCAATCCGTTAGGCTTGCCTTGGAAAAATTACGAACCTCTTCAGTGGGCAGCCCTCCAGAGTTTAACGAACACATGTTTCCCTGTCTCGTCTAATCCAACAACTAGTAAACTATGTAGTGCAAGTAAAAACTAGACTATAACACACAGAATCAACATAATATTATTTATTCTTTTCTGGCCTCTAACAGATCACTAAAACCTTCAAGGGTCAAATGAGAAACATTTTCTCATAGCCTCAGTTTTTTTACCATTTACGTCTTCTCCCACACAAATTAGTCTTGGTCTCCAAAAGTAAAACAAATCATCCATCCCCTAGTAAAATGGATTAAAGTTTATTTTTCCCTCAATATCTGTTACTTTGCGGAACACAATCTAATGTACAAAGATGGATTCAAATGTTTTAGGTGTCGCAGCGGCGGTCACTTATATTCAATACTGATTGCGGAACTATTTGCAATCAAAAGATTCTTAATACTAAACCCTAAATAATCCCCGCATACACCTCTTATCGTATCATCTAAAATCCGTTCTTTCCTTTATCTCGTCCCACTCAATCCCAACAAAAATACAAGACATTTTACATATACCCAAGTGCATTGCATTTTTATGGGCTGGGAGTCACAATGTATTCTAGACAACGTAAAGGTTCAAACAAACTTTATCATTTGATAAACAACTGTAATGATCACTATCACTACTTCATATATACACAAGATAAAATATTATATTAAAGAAAGACCATGTCTATCTTACCAATTTTTTGCTTAGAAATGACTCTCTATCACTTTGAAGCTATGTATGCCAAAATATCCAAATCGAAGGATTTTGAGCAAAATAGGTATCGAATTTTACCACATGTTTTTTTTTTTTGATAGAACGATCATTTTCGTAGCAAGTTTGTTTAACTCTTACAGGTTGCACGATTACAAAACTTCATTAAAATTGCTAACAATATGCATCCGCGCTATCAGGTGGAACACCCTGTTCAGAAAGTTTAATCGAAGAAATTGTTGCTGTGCATAACAAACACGTTTAGGGTATTTTATCAAAAATAAAATAAATAAATAAAACAGCATGCCTTATTGGTAAATCCATCCGCCATCAACTTTATATTATGACGGAAGAGTTTCTGCCTTAACGAGACTTACCCAGGGGCTTTAAACCATAATTCGCAATCACTTACGTGATCTATTGCTTAGAGTGCATAACTTATATACAGAGCGACAATTTCAAAACGTACGATGGCTATATTTTCTACACTAAACAAATCATTGCAAAAACGCGGGAGAATAAAAATGAGGTATTTTGCAGACCAGCCTCACCCATCTCTGAAGCACTACCTTCATCCACTTTAAACCTTAACGACCCCTCTCTGGCAAGCTTATTAAACATGCTTTTTGGCGATACCAAAATTAATGAGATTTAATTACGAAATATTCGCAAAATGTTGAGAACACGTTTTAAAACTGGCTTGGGCGGGAAAAATTAGAAAATAAACCTAAATGATAAAAAAGGATCCCAAGCCTAGATTAAAACACTATTATTATTAAATGCTCAAAATGATTTCCATTTTGCTGTAAACAGAAACAAAGTGGATTTTAAAATTCCTCCCTAACTTTCTCAAAAATGTCTCTTAGAATATTTCGACAAGCATCCTCTGACGCAATTTTTCCAGAGAAGCCGGCTGCGGTATGTAAACAGTAATTTAAGGTAACTTCATAAAAAGAAGTTGATAGGAGTAAGGTCCGGTGTTCTTGGCAGCCACTCAATTGTACCTCTTCTGCCAGTCCACTGGTTCGGATAATTGTGGTCCAACCACACTTTCACCACAGCAGCATAGGCTGGAGGCGCACCATCTTGCTGTAAATGTATCAGATCTTCGTTCAAATTTAAATTGCCTTGTAAGTCTTTTTGGCTTTCAAGTTCATCAACAGTCGATGGCTTTATAGGTTGGTTGAGCATTTCAGCATAAACTTGGCCGATTAAATTTCCTTCAATAAAAAAGGACTTATGATATTGTCTCCCAGTATATCCGCCCAAACATTGACTCTTTGGGGATATTGAGTGTATTCCTCTGTACAAATATGTGAATTAACCTCACTCCAGTAACGACAGATCTATTTATTCACGTGCTCATGTTTTGCAAATGCAAATGTTTTTCTATAAATTCGAGTGTCCTAATTCTTCTCCTGAATTAAAATAAATTCGAAGAAAAAATACAGACGCAATGCTAAATTTTATATGATTTAAAAGATGCAAGTTTTATTGAAGATTTTACAAAAAAGAGCAAAAAAACAAGTTTTGCATTATTGCAAAAAATAGAGAACTTTAGCAATACAATAGGATTTTAATTTAGGTTTGGGACCTTTATTCACCACTTACAATTATTTTCTAATTTTTCCTGGCAAATTTTACAACAACCAGTTTCAAAACATTTGCTCAAAAATTTTCTAATATTACGTATTTTTAACCCTCATTAATTTTGGTATTGCACCGCTGAAATGCTGTTAGTAAACCATAAAACCTATGTATATATTCTTAATACATTTAAGTAAACGTGGCAACATTTAAAATAGCTCAAGGTTTCTGTAATCGCCGCAATGCGAAGCGCCACCAATCGCTCTCAAAAGCCTAAAATAAAATTATCTCTCTCTTGACTTCCGATTCGTCTTCGGTCGAGTGTGCACGTGTCGGGTATCGGCCATTTTGTTCCAGCTTCATATACATATATGTTAGTATGGGGGCACATGGGGCTTTCAGGGGCTGTGTAGATTCCCCGAATAAGATTCGGACGTCCAGCCGGGGGTTAGAGCCCCGTGCATGTACAAGATTTAAATGTGTGTGAATGTCCAGCCGGTGGTGTTCGAACCTTAAAACAAGCCGTGCATGTACAAGTCGGGGCCCCAGGGGTACATACTCGACATACTGGGTGCCCTAAAAATAGTATCTCTATCCATCAGGTGTAACTAATCTGGGATGGGTCGCCCCAGCTCTTACTAAGCCGGATAGAGGTCTTTTCTGGCTGAATTTCACACGAAAAAGGCCAATAGAGAGTTTACTACTACTACTACTATCTCTCTCTTGCTCCTGGTTCGCTAAAGCGATGTGTTGTGTAAAAGCCATCCGCAAATAAAATGTAGTTTTGGAATAAAATTAATGTTGATTTATTACGAAAAAGTCTTAACAACAAACAACTGAAGCTCGGGAATAGTTCCTGACATAAAAATGGTCCTTCGACGCCTGATATAGGCTAGAAATATTGGAAGATTTGGGCTGGCAAAGCAGCAAGGTACGTCCATTTTGGCATGGTTATTGGTTATCGATCGATCGTCGTTATCGAACAGCAGCTCGTAACACAACACACAATATGAATAAAATATGCCGTTCGGCGCAGATCGCATTTGCCGTTTGTAAGTACGAGTCCGATCATCAGCTGATTACTATTGATTGGATTGGATTTTATGGATTGTTTTCTTTGGACTTGGAAATTGGAAAATAGCAAATAGCTACTATTGGAATATGGTGCACTCAAAATATTAACTGGTTATTGGTTTCGCATTACAAAAATATGCAGAATAATAAATCCATTGGTTGGTAAAGCTTTGTTTGGTAAAAATCATTAAAATAAAAAGTTGCTATAAGCACTGACTGGTGTATCCTTTTATAAAGCAAATATATATAACTTGCTTATTATTGGTTGAATTGATTATAGTGGCTTTAATTTGGTTTGGTAATGTAAATGAATTGAAATTGTGTTATTTGAGACACATAATTTAAAATTTGTGTGCTGAGCATTATCTTATGACTAATGGAATAATTATTAGTTTTGGTATTGGTCACACAGCGTGAAAATTGCTGAATTAGAAAGCAGAGTGGATAAACTTCCAGATATTTTTCTTGAGTTCGATACTTATCAAATTTTAATAGAAATAAATCATGAAAATTTAGACGAACAGCTTTCGGAAAGGGAACAATTTGAAAATTGCTATTATAGTCTGCTTGGCACCGCAAATGACCTTCTAAAAAACATTCGGACATTAGCAGAGGTTCCGATAGTGAAGGTGACAATGTTTCTCAGCAGAGTGGCAATAATTCAATGGGTGGTGTAAGTCATTCAAATGTTAGACTTCAATCAAGCCCTAAACTCCCTTCGATTCCCTTACCAACATTTTCTGGTAGTTTTGAAAAATGGCTTGAGTTTAGAGACACTTTTAAGTCATTGGTTCATGAGAACAATAACATTTCAGATATTGAGAAATTTAATTTTTTACGTGGTTCTTTAAAGGGAAGCGCAAAAGATGTACTACAGAATATTGATATTAGCTCAACTAATTATTCTATTGCTTGGGACTTACTGTGCGAAAGGTAGGATAATAAGTCAATATTGGTAAATAATTATCTTAAATCACTTTTTGGTCTGCCGGCTATGACTAAAGAATCAGCTATAGAGTTACGTCTATTGTTGGATGGTATTATCAGAGGACTTCGATCACTCAAGGCACTTGCCATACCTGTCGATAGTTGGGAGTTGGTAATCATTTTTTTCATGTGTGAGAAATTGGATTCAGTTATGGCAAGAGAGTGGCAAGAGCAGAAAACAAAAGACAGATTACTAAAGTTGAACTATTGGAGACTCTTGAAGGCCAGTCGAAGAAAGGCAAGTCAGGTAATCGGTCAGATGGTAAAAGCAAACATTTCAATTCTCTTTTAAATATCACACAAAACTGTGCATTTTGTAAAAATAATTATGGTATAACAAATTGTCCTGATTTTCTTAAACTCTCGGTTTATGAGAGGTATATGAAAGCAAAACATCTTAGAATCTGTCTGAATTGTTTAAAGCCCAATCATATGAGTAAAGATTGTCGATCAAGTAATTGTAGGGAATGTTCTACAAACCACCACACTTTACTTTATTATAACAAGATATTTCAAATAAAAATCCCCCTATCATACCTCAAAATCCTGTTGATAATGTAAGTGTAAACATGTCTTCATCTTGTGTGGGTCAACAAGATATGTTATTATCAACTGCACGGGTGCAGGTACTTGGTTCTAATGGCCAATTTGTAACTGTTAGAGCTTTGCTAGACTCAGGTTCCCAGTCAAATCTTATAACTGCAAAACTTTGTAATAAATTGGATATTGGTAAGCAAGAGGTCAACATCTCTATTATTGGTGTTAATCAAACAGCTTCATGCATTAAATATAAACGTAATTTGATGTTGCAGTCTCTTCACAATAATTTTGGCAAGAATATCTCCTGTCTGGTGGTACCTAGGATTGTTGGTCTCCTTCCTGATAAAATTCTGGATGTCTCACAATTAAAAATCCCAAAACATTTAAAGCTCTAGTTTTGCTACTTCTGGCTGTGTTGATCTTCTTTTGGGAGTGGACATATTTTATCAGCTTTTGTGCATTGGCCAAGTTAGTTTGGGTGATAATCAACCCATTATGCAGAAGACACGGTTTGGATAGATTTTGGCTGGTCCATGTGGTTTTGGTAGCATGGTAAAAACTCCAACATATTGTGGATTAAATATCAACTCTGACATTCAACATCAGTTGGAGAAATTCTGGTCGATTGAGGAACCTCCCAATAGTTTAAAGCCAATTTTGTCAAATTATGAGAAGGAATGCGAGGCTATATTTGTTCAAACTACTAAAAGAAATGAGAATGGCAGATTTGTCGTTCAAATCCCTCTTAAGCAGCCTCCATATGTTTTAGGTAACTCTAGTGCTTCTGACAAAAGGCAGTTCTTTTCCTTGGAAAGGAGATTGCAGAAAAACCCTAAAATGAGGCAACTCTATATTGACTTTATGCAGGAATATGAGGTCATGGGCCATATGACTGAATCAAAGGAAAATTCTCATTCCGAGATTTCTTACTTTCTGCCACGTCATGGAGTTATCAATGAGAATAGCTCCACAACTCGTTTGCGTGTCGTCTTTAATGGTTCTTCCCCGACAGATAATGGGATATCCCTGAATGATATTCAGTATACTGGACCCAATATACAGGATGATTTGTTGGAAATATTGTTAAGGTTTAGGCTTCATAACATCGTCGTTTGCGCAGATGTTGCGAAGATGTACCGTATGGTAATGGTTGAGGAGAACCAAAGGAGTTTACAGAAAATTTATTGGAGAGTAAATCCAAATGACGAGCTTAAGGTCTATTCTCTTAATACAGTTACTTATGGTACAACTTCTGCCTCTTTCTTGGCCATTAGGTGCCTTAAGCAGCTTGGTCTCGAATTTGAAAATAAATATCCAGAGGCATGTAATGTAATTTTACATAGTATTTTGTGGACGACTTACTCTTTGGGGCAGATACTGTTACAAAGGCAGTGAATTTAAGTATTCAAGTATCCTCTATTTTGGAAAGTGGATGCTTTTCTCTAAGGAAATGGGTATCAAATTCTCCCGAGGTGATTAACAAAATTGTTGGAAATGATTGTACACACACTTTAGTGATGAAAATAAAATTCTTGGGTTGTATTCGTCATTTAGGAGTGAGGATCTTATGTACCATATCTCTGTAGCGGAAAATAAAAAATATACTAAAAGAACAATACTTTCAGCCATTGCAAAAATATGTGATCCCTTAGGTTTACTTTGCCCTTGCATAATCATTGCAAAGATTATTTTGCAAAAGTTATGGAGTACAAAGGTTGGTTGGGATGATTCGTTGCCCTTAAATATTCATTCATTATGGCATAAGCTAAGACAAGAGTTAACTGTCTTGAATGACATGGTTGTTCCCAGAAAAATGGTTTGTTCTGATGCTAATATTATTGAATTGCATGGCTTCTGTGACAGCTCTGTTGACGCGTATGGTGCTTGCCTATATATAAAAAGCATAAGAGCAGATGGTCAAGTTCAAATTTCCCTGGTGTATGCTAAAGCAAAGGTGGCTCCATTAAAAGTGATAACACTTCCTCGACTTGAGTTAAGTGGTGCATTGGTTCTTTTACAATTGGTCAGTACTTTTAAAAGGTCAGTTAACCTAACCGTAAATAAAACGTATTTGTGGACTGATTCATCAGTGGTATTGGGGTGGATTTCTCACTCACCACATAGTTTACAAACATTTGTTGGGAATCGTGTTTCTCAGATACAATCCTTGACTTCAATAGATGAATGGCATCATGTCTCATCAAAAGATAACCCTGCAGATATATTGTCCAGGGGTTGTTATCCTGAACAGTTAATCAATAGCAATATGTGGTGGAAGGGTCCCAATTGGTTGAGTAGTGATTATTCAAAATGGCCTAAGTCAGTTATTGAAATTGAGGTATTACCCAAATTAAGAAAACAAGTTCACACATGTCAAGTTATTCCTGAGTACTTCCCAATTAAAAGATTTTCCAATTTTTCACGTTTGAAACGTAGCTTTGCTTATGTTTTACGTTTTTATAATAATTGCAAGCTTGACATGACATCTAGACTTATTGGTATGCTGACAGCCCATGAATTCAGTAATGCTTTGGAAAAATTAGTTGTAATATCCCAGATGGAATCCTTTCCTGATGAGTACTCTTTACTTCTCCAAAATAAACAGTGTCAGAAAGGACCTCTTAGTGCATTAAACCCATTTATCTATATAAGAGGTGTCTTAAGGGTGGGGGGTAGATTAGAGCTTTCTAATTTAGACTATGCCAAAAAAACATCCAGCTGTTTTATCACGTAAGCATGCTTTTAACAAAATTATTATTTGCTTTTGAGCACAACATGTTATTACGTGCTGGCCCTCTTCATTTGCTTGCCTCAATTCGAGAGAATTATTGGCCTATTGGTGGACGAAATTTGGCTAGACATGTGGTTCACAAATGTGTAAAATGCTTTAAGGTAAATCCTAAATCTTTTGGGCAAATGATGGGCGACTTACCTAAAGAACGTATTTTTCCTACACCTCCTTTCCATGTTACTGGAATTGATTATGCTGGTCTATTCAATATAAAATCTAAGAGTGGACGGGGTGCCCAGATATCAAAATGTTATGTGTGCCTTTTCATATGTTTTTCGACTCGTGCTATTCATTTAGAGTTAGCATCAGAACTAACTTCTGAAGCATTTATTTCCACTTTTCGACGTTTCATTTCTCGCCGAGGAAAACCGTCTCTAATGTGGTCTGACAATGGTACAAATTTTGTTGATGCCAATTCGGAGTTGAAAGAACTTGGTAACTTTTTGCAGGAGCATAGCAGCGAATTTGTAGGAACTTTTGAAAACGAAGGTGTTGGTTGGAAGTTTATCCCATCTCGGGCTCCGAATTTTGGCGGAATCTGGGAGGCTGGGGTGAAGTCATGCAAATTCCACATGAAGCGCGTTATGGGCAATGCCTCGCTAACCTTTGAAAATCTCTATACATTGCTTACCCAAATTGAAGTCATTTTAAACTCGCGCCCTTTGGTCCCACTTACTAGTGACCCTAGTGATTATAATATATTAACACCAGCTCATTTCCTAATTGGCCGACGATTGACAGCTTTGCCAGATCTCGATGTTAAGGAAAAGTTTGACAATCGTCCTTCTAAATATCAGTACATTCAAAAGCTTTATCAACATTTTTGGATGCGTTGGTCGAAGGAGTATGTCATCCTTCTCCAACAACGGTTTAAGTGGAAATATCCCCAGAAGAACGTTCAAGTGGGTGAACTCGTGGTGAGAGAACAATCTCCCTCCTCTCAACTGGAGAATTGGACGTATAAGTGAGATTCATTTAGGACCTGATAAGCAGTACCGAGTAGTGTCTGTTAAAACTTTGCACGGCATACTCAAAAGGCCTATTTCTTAGATTTGTCCATTGCCTATTGACAATGATGATTAGTAACATTCAGTGTAAATTTTAATAGATTTTAGGCAATTTGTTGTTTATTGAAGTTGTCTATTATAGGCATAAAGTAATTGTGTTTTGAATATCTGTTTTATATTTAAGGTATACTAGTTCTGCTTAGTTTAGCCACCTTTGTAAAACCTTGTTGTGTTGAAAGTTTAACCCTTTCAAGGTGGGGGGTATATGTTAGTAAACCATAAAACCTATGTATATATTCTTAATACATTTAAGTAAACGTGGCAACATTTAAAATAGCTCAAGCTTTCTGTAAACGCCGCAATGCGAAGCGCCACCAATCGCTCTCAAAAGCCTAAAATAAAATTATCTCTCTCTTGCTCCTGGTTCGCTAAAGCGATGTGTTGTGTAAAAGCCATCCGCAAATAAAATGTAGTTTTGGAATAAAATTAATGTTGATTTATTACGAAAAAGTGTTAACAACAAACAACTGAAGCTCGGGAATAGATCCTGACAAATGCATGTTTGATAAGCTTTCCAGAGAGAATTTTAAGATTTTAAAATGTGTAAGGGTAGTGATTAAGAGGTGGATGAAGAGCTGTTCATTCTTCCGCATCTTTATAGAATTTATTTTATTTTTTTGATACCTTTTTTAAAGTGGAAAATTGAGCCGTTGGCGTTGTACCATTTCAAGTGATTGATGGACATACGTTTGAGTTAACTTATACAAATTTGATATTCGCGTTTTATTTAAACATTTGCTTTCTAACGTCACGAATGTTCATATTGTGTAACTCGTCTTTTTTCGCGGGATCTCGTTTGTGCATTTTTATTTCTCATTTTTCAATAATAAGCTCGTTTTATAAAAACTTTTGTTTTTCCTGAAAAGTCATTAACAGTAATCAGTTTTTCGTTTAGTTAAACAAGGTACTCAGAATGCTTAAAAAATTTAATGTAGGCTTTTTAAAAACTTTTGCTCGCCCTGAAAATACGTTGAGCGATTGAAATTGAAAAACGTCAATTAGTCCTTTTTAGCTTTCCGATATCAGATTATTTTTTTAAAAACTTCATATCCTGAAAACACATTAGTGGGAGCATTATTTTCTTACATTTTACAAGCCGTTCAAGGATTTAAAATCCCAACTTGTGAAATTTTGCATATTTCTTTATAAACGCCTAAAAGTGAAAGTATTAATCAACCTGTAAAAGTAAAAGAATCTATCGCTGAGCATCCAGGGCAAGCAAAAGCTATTAATAAAATGTAATTTTGTTCGCAAAATTAAAAATATTTTACAATTTAGTTTTTAACATTTTGAACATCCTGCGTGTATGCTAATTACTTTTCAGAACAAGCATAACTTTAATCAGCTTTAACAAACTTTTTGAGATATTGAGATACAAAAACTTATAAATAATATTCTTCCAGCTTGTTAGTAGGTACCCTGTAAATTCAAATGGTATATTGTCACCTACCACTGAGCTTTTTAGGGTAAGTACAATATTTAAAAAATATATATTTTATTATTGAAAAAACAAAAGGTTAAACGTAAAACTAGATTTTTTATGCTTTAAATACACTGTATAAATTTCAAGCTAAGCAAACAAAAAGAATAACTCTTTTTGAAATAAGGAAAATAAAAAAAGTTCGTTGACACTCTCTTTTGATGGGTAAAAAGCAAATATTTGAAACTAAACTCAAACAAAGAAAGAAACAAAACATGAAATATCAAATTATCTCATAAATTTGACGTACAAGGAAAAGGACCGTAAAACACATCAGCTCTTAAATACAAATAGATCACTGTAAGTAGAATTAGAATAATTTTTTCTACTAGTCTATAAAGAAAAAGACAAAAAAATATCATTTCATCCTTAGATGTGAGGAGGGACACACACGATAAGAATATTAGTCACAGAATTATTTTAAAAAAATCAGTACTAAGTATACTTACAACTAAAAAAGACAACATATTAAAAGTAATTAATATGCTCTTATGTAGATACATGAACGGAGCATCAAATATGGAACATAAGTAACAAAGAATTTTGTCAAAAATCAAAACGTAATAATTAAAATTGCAAATAACCCTTTGCCTTTGCTTCCGAAAACGCTTTTTCTTATCCAAATCAATTTCGTGCTCACTAGAAGCTGTAGCTACATTCATTAGTTTTCCATTTCTCATGGTTAACGACGGATGAATTTTAACTTGCTTTCTTCTACTACAGCTTCTTTTCTTAACTTGTTGTTCACGTTCTTATATCCCACGTCATCCTTCAAAATAGTCCTGTAATTTCGATATAGGATTTTAGTTCATTGGGCAAAAATATTAATTATTGTTACAACAATAGGAACAGCAAATTCCCAAATTCATCGTTAGCGGTTACCGATACCAATGATATCTATATAATAGAATCTAGGGCTCAATTCTCGAGATGTGGCATTTTAAGAAATGGGTTCCAAGTTCAGTTATATATCAATAACTAATGATGAATATAGAAATTTGAAGTCCCTATTACTATAATAATAACCACTCAACCAAACTTTTAAAATGGCCAAATCATATTTTGAGTCCCAGAAGGACATTCAAATGAGAATATTTAGGGAAAAATAAAAAATCTAGCGAATCTGATTAAGCTAATATATCATACTTAAGGGAAACAAAGAAAGAACACACCTGCAGTTTATAATTATTATATTTTTAAATCTACGAAAGAGAATTCCATTTTCCGTCAGATCACACGAAAAGATTATTCTCGCAATCTGCATTTAATTATAGAGGAAAACCAATTTTCTTAATTTATTCAAAGTTTCCATGCACATAAAAATGCTCACTTTTCCTTTTTCGAAACAATAGATTTTCTCATATTTTTATAATAATATTTCCACATAGTTGTTTTGAAAGGCTACCCAAGAAAAACGATTGACTCATATTTAACTATTATCTGCGTATTAAAAATTGAGTATAATAGGAAAGTGCGTGGTAAAATAGACAGACGCACAATAACACAAACATATAATTTTGAACATGATATTCTACATGGGAGCCACAATGATGTAAAATTCCTTGATAATTTGTTAAGGCTATAATTTATTTATTGTAATACAGTAATGATATGCTTCAATAGTCCTTCTTTAGAAAATGTATAACTAGTAGAATATTAAACAAATTTTATATTAAGGAACTAACAAAACACTAAAATATATAAAATGATAATAATTACGAGTTAAGGAAACGGCCCCGAAGTGTTTAGTAGTACAAATGAAAAGAAGCCTCTAGTTGGTAACGTCATCCTTGTCGGCGCTGTCAATGCGTTTGTACTTTTCGAAAAAAGCAGGAATGTGATAAAATAAAATAAATAAAATAAATAAAATAATCTTTATTATAAACCATACAATAATATGTTTATAAAAGTAGAAAGTACCATCAAAGGATGCATTTTCATAACTACCAGTAGCATATTGCACAAAAGAGAAAAAAGCTAATTTAAGCAAGTTAATACTAAATACAGTTATACTAAATTGCTAAAGAATTATCACTAACATATTTTCTAATCTTACTCTTAAAAACAGGTATACTTAAAACTTTAAAATTGTTAGGTATTGAATTATATATATTTGCTAGTAGGTACAAAAAACACGACTTAAAGAATTCAGTTTTATGACTTCGTGCACATAACCTAGCTCCAAAACGAATATTAACAGAGTGCACATCATCCCGCCTCACAACTAACTCATGCAGGTACAGAGGTTCTTTAATTTTTATTATTTTATATATAACACAACTTACATGTACATATCTTTTTTCAGCCATATTACATTGAAACAATTCCCTAACATGGCCACTAATGTGTTCTCTCAATGAAACTTTATTTACATATCTAGCACAAGCATTCTGAATTTTTTGTATGTGATATTTATTATGTGTTGTAAGATAAGGACCATATACTATGTCCAGATAAGTAGGGATGGAGAGAATTAAAGCTTCAGTAAGAAGTTTTTTTACTGAGGTTGGTAGGATATCTCTGAATTCATAAATCAATTTTAATTTGAAAAATGCCCTCTGCTGTAAATATGGTGAAGAGAAGAGGTCCAAGGATTGAACCCTGAGGAACTCCCCTCTCAACCCTTTTCCAACTTGATAATAATACATAACCATCACCTTCCGATATCCTAACTGCATGCTGCCTATTTGATAAATAACTCCGAAACCAGCCCCTTGAACTCATATTATAGTGCTCTAATTTGGCCAGTAAAAGATCCAGATTTAAAGAGTCAAACGCCTTTGTCATGTCAATCATTACAGATGGACATGACCAACCCTTGTCAAAAGTACTGGCAATGTCACTGGTAATCATAAGCAAAGCAGTGGCACAACCATGATTCGGACGGAAACCTGACTGAAATTTAGGAATTAGGTTTTTATACTGAAGAAAATCGCGTATTTGGCGTCCGACTACTTTTTCTAGGATCTTTGATGCCGCAGGAAGTATAATGAAAATGAAAATGAAAAATTTATTCATGCTAGAACATCATACAATGTTTACATACGTCAGTCGTCAAGTGTTTTTAACATACAGTTTAAGATTACTATAATATGAAAACAAATACATACATGCTATTTACAATTCACATGACAATTCACTTATTATCACAATACAATGTCTGAGAAATTATTAGAATTATATTCATCAGTGGAATAAAAGCATTTACCAATTAAATAACTTTTTACTACAGTTTTAAATTTTACAGCCGGTAACATTTTGACTGAGAGCGGTAATAGGTTATAGAATTTAGGTGCGTAGAAAGATATGCCAGTTTTAATTTTATGAATTCTATGATAGTTTGTATAAATTAATTGTCTATTCCGAGTAAAGTATTCGCGAACGTTTTCATGTGTTGCATAGTTTGGTACATTTTCCTTCATATACACCAGACACTGATAAATGTAGAGATATGGGACTGTTAGAATCTTAAAGTCAATAAAGCACTGTTTGCAGTCTGCTTGATAATGAATTTTTGCCATTATTCGTATGGCTTTTCTTTGCAGTCTTCGGGCTTCAAAGAAAATCCATACGAATAATGGCAAAAATTCATTATCAAGCAGACTGCAAACAGTGCTTTATTGACTTTAAGATCGTCTAGTGTTAGGGGCATGCCCCCATGCAAGTAACGCATAACTTATCCGGGATTCAATGCATGCATAGTAAGCTGATCGCGCAACCCATTCGGACACCACATTCACCAAGTTTCTCAGTGCAAATACACCAGATGCCACTTTATTGCATAACTTATCAATATGGATATTCCAGTTCATTTTTGGATCAATATGGACACCCAAAAAACGAACCGATTCAGAAGATTTTAAGTACCGGAGGAGTCTCAAAGAAAAATAAATGATTTCTGTTTTGGGCTGATTCAGATTTAATTTATTCCCCGAGAACCATTTTGTGACCCTAGATTGTGTCTCCGTCATATCTGCTTTGATTTCGTCAGGTTATTTTCCTCTTTTAAGAACATTTGTGTCGTCGGCGAACAACACAAACTCAGCACCGGGGTCGCAACTTTCGAGATCGTTTATATAAATCAAAAAGAGTAGCGGCCCCAGCACCGAACCCTGCGGCACGCCGAAGACTACATCTGCCAAATCTGACAGTTTACCGTTTAGGTCGACTATTTGTTTTCTGTTACTAAGGTATGACGATATTAAATATCTGCTATTTCTATCAAATTTATAATGTTCTAATTTGTTCACTAGCAGCCTGAAGGAGACACAATCAAAGGCCTTACTGAGGTCGCAAAACAGAGCCCCCACGTACTCCCCATGATCATATCCTCCGTTTACCAGTTCTACCAATTTATTTATAGCCATTGTTGTTGAGTGTGAAGTTCTAAATCCAAATTGATTACAATTAAATAAAGCGTAGGTTTCAAAAAAAGAAGTGATTCTATTTTTTAAGGCTTTTTCGAATATCTTTGAGATTATTGGTACAATGGAGATTGGTCTGTAGTTATCTAATTGATCACTGGGCCCTTTCTTGTGAATTGGCACTACCCTGGCTATCTTTAACACTGATGGATAAACTAAGTCTCTAATCGACAGATTTATAAGTTTGGTAAGGGGATGAACTATTTCATTTAGAACACTTTTAATAATTTTACTATTAAGACCAAAATAGTCACGGCTGTTTTTGTTTTTAAGACCTTTAATTAAACCTCTGATCTCATTAAATGTAACATTTGATATAGTAAAGGTTAGATTGTTTAGTTTAGCTGAATTTGAATTTACATAAAGCTTAATGAAGTCTTCCGATGATGTATCACAATTAGGAAGGTTTTCTACTAGTTTACCGGGGATGTCTACAAAAAACTGGTTTACCAGGTTTGGTTCTAATTTGTAATCTGTGGGCGATTTTTGATTTCCAAGTGGAGTACAACTTTTTACTATGTCCCAGACAGCTTTAGGGCTGTAGTTGTGATCGTTGAGATAATTTTCATTTGCTTGTTTTTTTGCATTTTTTAGTTCTGAGCGATAGTAATTTGTGTACTTTTTTAGCAGTGATTTGGTGTAATCTGAATTATAGACACGTGCAAACTCCCTGTAAAAATTTAGTACATCCCGTTTAGCTTTGAGCTGATCACCAAACCAGGAGACTATAGGTTTATCTTTTTTATGGAGAAAGGATTTTTCTGGAAATGCCAAGTCAGCACAGTTCTTTAAGAATGATAAAAACATTTTGAATTTAATTTCTGTATTTATGGTATTGTTTGATACAAAATCCCAACATATATTACTTACTAAATGCCTGAAGTGGTAAAGTCCTTTTATTGTTATTGGTATACTTACTATTGGTTCCTTTTGTGGTGGTGACACTTTAAATTCGGCAACAACTGCCAGGTGATCAGAGAAACCCACATCCACAACATGACCTTCATACATATTAGTTAACACATTGTCTATGCATGCATTGCCTCTTGTATTTTCTTTTATTAGCACATTTAAACCATACGAGTGAATGAGATCCTCAAAAACCAACAGTTGGGTATTATTATTTAAAAAATTTATATTAAAATCCCCAATTATAAAAAGTGCATAACTGAGTCGAGTCTCAGTATCCAGAATTACCTTCAGAGTATTTAAAAAAAACATTATAGTTACCTGTTGGGGCCTGTAAACATTTATTACTAAAATTTTTAAAATGTCTGATTGTATTGCGCATATCTCACAATCCATCTCAGATGACAGATTTGTTAGATTATCTCTAGAGCAAAAATTTTCAGCTAAAGAATCATTTATAGCTATTGCCACACCTCCGTGCCGATGGTACCTGCGTGTAAAGTATGATTTTACTGTGTAGTTTGATATACAAAATTGATTTATTTCATTTTGTGTCATCCAATGCTCACTGAAACAGAGAATCTTATATTATTTGAACTGATTACCTTCTATTTGTAACAGCTTATTTTTTAGACATTGTGTGTTTATAGAGAGTATGTTGAAATTGGAAACTCCAGGGTTTTCAATTAACTTTACATAAGTGGTTGAAATATTAACTTCTACACATGTGTTTGGACGACAGTTCGTTTTATTTTGATTTACTGAAAAAACATGGACTCTGCTAGGAACTCCTTATGTCTTTCAAAATTGAAACGCTTGATCCCGATGTTCTGGGGCCAGAAATATGGATCATATAATTCTTGTTTTTTAGACATTGGGGCAACTACCAAAAACCTCTTCAAATGTTGTGGGTTTGATGGTTAGATGGTATTTCTTTGACTAGGAGCTCTGCGGTATCAAAATTACCCTTACTTTGTATGTAGTTGTGAACCATGTTTTCATCTGCTGACCTCTTGATCCTGTTTATATAGATCCATAATCTCCTTTCTTCTCCAATAAAATTATTGTTATCTTCTGTAGTTGCTTTTGCTTGACCAAGTCTTTTTTGAAAACCCCTCCTTTTAGGGTAAGAAAAACGATCCTCATTGTCTGTGTCGGCGACAGAACTAGGCAGAGACTGTTGCCTATAGTAGTAAGATCTCCGACTAGTTGGATACTGATGCTGGCGAGATCGTGGGTTATTTTGTCTATTAGTCTCATATTTTGAAGCCGAACTTTTACTGTTTATTGTGTTTATATTTCTATATGACGTATGATCTGTTGTATCGCGGCTGTCAACGCCAGGTTTCGAGGTGCGTTCGACTTGTTTGCTCATCTGCTCTGGTCGTTTCATCATGTCGGAGTAGCTCTGAATGGATACTTCCCCAGCACTGACAGAAACCTCCTGCGGTACTACCAGATGCTCTCCGGTTGCAACATCGGAAACGCTTGACGTCCCATCATTTCCATCTCCATGCTTTTCGACACTGTTGCCATGGCCCTGTTTTGTTTGTGTTTTTTCACCACTTTTTTTTAGTAAAATTGTTCAGATTCTATCTAATAAAAGGCCATTGTTTTGTTTTAATACATAATTTTTATCCTCCATTTCGCTGATTAACCTTATTAATAGATTTAGTTCTAGGTGTAGCTTACTGATGTCTTTTTCGTTTTCATCAATTGGCTTCATTTCACAACAAATAATTTTATTATTGTCCAATCTATGGAATTTTTTCGAACGTGATGCACAGCTTACATGATGGATACCATAACAATTTACAGACACGAGTACTTTGCACGATTTTCCACAGCATTTCATCTCTGGTGATATTTTTGTGTCTAAATCTTCATTTTCACTACTTTTCTCGACTATTTCACTATTTTTTCTGCCTCTATAATTACTTTTCTTTGCCGCGTCAGATTCAACGTCCGCTTCAGTCGACGCCACCATACTTATGGGCCGTAACTCATTTAAGCTTGTTGGGGTACAAACTTTAGGCAGAGGAGTTACTAATGCGATTTTCCACAAATCTGGCACAGTGCCAGTTTCCAAAGAAGCATTTATGATATTAGCCAATGGTTTCACGGAGTAAGGCAGAGTATATTTTAGCATTTTTATGGATATTCTATCAGCACCTATAGCACTGCTCTTGATACCTCCCATGATATTCATTACATCTTCCTCATTAATGGGCTGAAACCGGAAATTATCCCAGTTGGCCACAGAACTCAGAAAAGCATGCAACAACCCTGGCTCAATAGTAAGTGTGGGTACATTTTCAATTAGATGATCATTTATTTGATCTGGTTGTTTTAGAGTGTTCGGTAGTGAGTTTACAGCTTTGTTAACTATTTTCCAGTGTGATATATCTTTACTTTTATTAGCACCCTTGCAATTTTGAATTTGTGAAGAGAAATAGCCTTTTTTTCAGATTTTACTGCCAAAGAAACATACTTTTTTAACCCTATGTAATAAGTTTTGCTTTCCTGGGTTCGTAGACTTTGAAATTTGCGAAATGCTTTATGGTTTAGTTTTGTAATTTTTTTTACATTATATGTTAACCAAGGTGGTTTTGAATTTCTAAGATTTACCCTTCTTTCAGGAGCAAATTGGTCAAAAAGACCTAGAGTTTTATTGTTAAAAATTTTTACTTTGGTCTCTATTACATTTGAGGTATAGAGATCATGCCAATCAATTTCTTCAAGACTTTGTTAAAACTCAATAGAAGGTACCATTCCGAAATATCTTCTCTTAACTGTGACATTGAATAATTTGTGTGTATCGCATTTCAGAGTACAGAAAATCGCTTCATGATCAGCGTCAATTGGCGTACATGGAAAAACTCCACTATCCAATATTACATCTTTACTACTTACAAATATAACATCTATTAAGGTTTCCGTTGATCCAGTAATTCTAGTGGGACTTGTTACTAATTGACATAAATTAAAAGAGTTTAAAACATCAGAAAAAAAAATAGAAATTCCGGAGAGGTGGGCTTCAAAAAATCGACATTAAAATCACCCGTACAAACAAATATGTCAGCATTGCACATCAATTCCGGTAATACATCATACATAAAATCTAATTTGCTATAATGAACATTGAGAGGGCGATAGACCACACATATTACAACTGTTAGTTTATCTATTTTTAGACGAAACCACAACTGATCAATTGTGATATTAAATCTTTCACTAATATAGGCAGCCACACCTCCTCCTCTTCCATCACGATCACAACTATGTAGTTTATAACCCTTAATGCTATAGCTCTCTGAAGCCATATCACTATTGAGCCAAGATTCAGATATTGCTACAATATCAGGGTCAGAGCTCAATATGAAGTCTGTGACGTTAGAGAACTTGTTGCAGATAGACCATGGATTGATATGCGTAATTTTCAGGAAGTGTTTCTGAGGATCAATCCTGACACTGTTTATGCCTATTACTTCCTGTGATGATGTTGAGGGGCTCTTGAAAAATTTCTTTTATATGTTCTCACCGATGATCCAAAACCGTTACTATCATTTAAACGACTCTTTGGTTGATAAAGATCCACAAAAAGACCATCAGGCCAGAAGTTATTAGATAAATATTTTTCTTTTTGGTCTTCTGGAACTCCTAGCTTAAAAGCTGCACTATGAGGCTCATCAAATTTTGAGGGTAGCTTCTGGCACTGGCAAATGTCTGCATGTTCAGGATCTAGTTCACCCAATATGTCACCAGGCTTTGTGTTTACATCCAGAT
>MU189581.1:40384-50541 GCA_016904865.1 Pissodes strobi | reverse complement strand
ACAAACGGGGGGGAAAATGCAAATCTTTAACACCTCATAACTTTCCCCAGAAAAGTGTGCAAAATTTGAAAATAGGTGTGCAAAATTGTGCAAAATTAGTAGAACCTAGCAGCATCAAAATGTTTCCACATTTTGACAAACGGGGGGGAAAATACAAATTTTTTGCACGTCATAACTTTCCCCAGAAAAGTGTGCAAAATTTCAAAATCGGTGTGCAAAATTGTGCAAAATTTGCCGATTCGAGTGGCATCAAAATTTTTCAATTTTGTAATAGACGGGGGGGAACGGCAAGTTTGCCCCCCGTATAACAACAGCTCTAGTTTTCCTTGTGTGAGTGTGCAAAATTTTATTTGCGGTGTGCAAAATTGTGCAAAATGTGTGCAAAATTATGCTTCATTTCTTTTTGAAATTTGTTTAATACGGGGGGCAAACTTGACCGACCCTCCTGTTCAACAGTCAAATCATTGTTATTGTTTACATTTGTTGACAAATTTGTTTGTATGTAAGTAGGAATATGTATTTAATTGTTTTTTCATACACACATACTTTTTATTGGATTTAGCAGCCTCACTAAACACATAAGTTTTGTTAAAATATTTTATAAATTAGTATTCCAAAGTACCTTCTTTATTGTAGTAATTCAGCTACATATACTCTGCCACAAGTAATAAACCGTGTATCCGTGTTTAACTATAGTACTAATAATCGGCAATAAATACCATTGGCCGATTAATTACTTCTACTACTGGCTATTTTTAGGTGCTTAAGTATTTTATAATCGTAAATCAAGAATCGCTATTGCCTCCTATTGCATTTCAATCTGAATTGTATTTTGTTGCTTGGAAAATAACAACTTCTCGCATTTGGCTTTATTACTTATTACTTGGAAGTATTTTTATCGAGACTGGGATACGAGTGAAGAAGAATGAAGTTGATCGATTTTTCAGCTACAAATGAACAACATTGTAGAATTTAGAATAGTGACTAAATGAAAAATATGTTTAAATTACTGAAATATTCCATATGAACAAATAGCCAGGAGTAGTAGATAAAAGTCGGAGACCTTATCTTTCACCCAAGATCACCTTGAACTAGATTTGACCTTAAACTTTCGCCCACTTTGAACTTGAGACTTTCTATGTAAATTCGCTTGTATGGCAACTCAATTGCAATAAGGGTCGTACATCCACAGAAAAATAGAAATACTTTGCTGTGTGTTGGAAATAGTTATTTTCCTAACTAGTGCGGAAAGTAATACTTTTCCGCACGCGATTGCAGTTTGCCGAACGACGCGCAGCGGAGTTCGGCAAGCAGTCGAGTGAGGAAAAGAGACTTTCCGCATGAGTTAGGAACAAAATTTTTTCTACAAGCACCTAAATCAAAAATTGAACCGTCTATTTTGTTTTATTTGGGCAAATAGACTAGTTATTTTTATTCGCTTGAGAAACATATATTTTTTAGACAAGATTTTATTTAAAAAGCATAAAACAATAACAATTTAATAGCAGTTATTGATATTTATGATACTGGGTGTGCCAAATTTGTAGGTATATTTCTTTTGTATAATAATTCTTTAATAATTATAATTAGTTTTCCGCTTTGTTATAACGAACATGACGTGTTCCCCTAAATTTGGTATTATCAATATAGAAGTTACTGTGTGACAAATTTGTATACTTTTTTCCGCACTAGTGCGGAAAAGTGGCATTTTCTAAACTAAATTGAGTGCGGAAAAGTGAACTTTTCCGCACGCAAGTAGAAAAATGTTTTTTTTTCTATTTCTATTTTAAAATAAGTATTTCAAAGCAAACCATTGATGAAATCAATAATATACATAATAATGCTGATGAGCTTATTGAGCGTAAAGCCATAACGACATTTTTTGGTATAAAGTTCTGGTCAGTTGTGACGAAATTGCAAATAGTGTTGCTTTAGGTTATCAATTTTATGATTTAAATGACTTTACTAGCAGTGATTTGTTTTGTGTATTGTGGGCGCCAAAGTTCCTAGATATTATGCGAACTGAATATGAATACTTAAATATAAATAAATATAAGATATCATTTGCTCTTATAATTCGCAATGTCTCACAGACCTCTATCTTGCGATAAATTAAAGAAATAAATTAAAAACAAGTTATATATTAACTATATGATTAAATTACAAATATGAGTGATGGTATCATGTGAAATGGAGATTATCAATATAATTATTAAATTACAAATATCATTATTTGAAATGAAGTTTAGTAAGGAAAATTAAAATTAATGTAAGAGATTACACAATTTAATTATGACAGATGAATACAGTTGATCTTTACAATATGTTTATCTTCTAACTGACTGATACTTAACTTCGTTCAATTATTCTGTAACCATGCGATCGTATTGGGACCTCTACTGGAACCGCTTCTGCCTGTTCCCAAGTTATTATCAATTGGGTTAATCGAGGACTTATTGGTTCACCAAGTATTGACTCCCTCTACAGGTCTGGTACAGCGACGTGTTTCCTTGCTCAGTTGTGTAGTCACGTAGATTTATAACATGTAAGGAGAAATAAACAAGTCTTAGACCAATGTATACTGCTAATTAAATAATATTCAGGGAAATATCATGTGAACATCAGTGACACTGTTAAAGACATGAGGAAGCAATCAACAATTTGAAAATTTACTGGTTAAAGCAGATATAATCAGAAACTTGAATTACAATGTTAAGTTGAGCAAAAATTATAAATAACTACTGCTACTCAAGATATTCTTTTCTTTACTTTAAACTATGAAATTCAAAAGAAAATAATGACTTTAATTTAAAATTCAAAATAAATTAATGGAATAACGTTCCAAAACAGTGACTCTCAGTAAATCTAAATAAAAGATAACTTGAATTTGATAATAAATAGAAAAATAGAGGTACAACCTCTAATAACGAGTCTTATAACTCAAAATAAGTAATTGCTATTACTTTTATTTCGGCCCTTGGCACATAAACGATGGTGGAGCGTAATTACGCCTCAATTTAATTAAAGATAAAGATAAGACAATCACTATCTCGCATCGAGATAGAAATTTAGATAAAAGATAAAAACCAGATAAATTTACATAGGTGAGATTAACCTCTCATAATTGCAAAGTAATGTCGGTACATCAGTGTTGAGACGAGACAGGCGGGCATTAATAATTATATGCTTGATGTAACAACTAAATTGAAAATTTAATTAAATGAGCCTGAAAAGAAAAAATATTAAAACCGGCAATAAAATACTATGAGGGAAAATTCGGAGAAATTCTTGTAACGCTCAGTTCCCACAAAATAAATACAAACCTAATTTACATAAATCTCCAAGTTCACTTTAAGCTCATCTTTAAACTCACACTAATCTCGAAGTTCACAATCGGTGGTACAGTCTTTAGCGCAGGAACAATGGCGGCCCCCAGCTTTTAGACAGTGGACCCTTGGTGAGTTATAATGCCTGAGCACCACGCGGTTAACTTATCGCCATGCCCTGATGCTGGATCTTCAGTGAGATTCGAGTAATAACCACGCACGAATTGCTCTCCTCCCCGCTGTAATCTATTGAGAAAACGGACCGGGAAACAAAAAAAAAAGAAATACCACAAAATAACAAGTGTTTATTCAGTATTGGTGACTTTACTTTTGAATTAGTTAAAATAAATAATTGCTACAACAAGAATTTCTTGTATTTGTAGCTCTGACAATTAATATATAAATATACTAAAGATGGAATATTAAAAGTAACGGTTTAAATTTAAGTAAGTATGTAAGTAAGTAATGTTATATCTCCGGGCCCTATAAATACGAAGACGTGATCACGTGTCGTTTACATGCCCTTGATTGGTGCTATCAACTAGACGGTACAAAATATGATAACTTCTTCTACTTCTACACTCTAAATAACTAATCAATAAGCGACAAGTCAACGTGCTAGTTCAAATGTACTAGAGATTCATGTCAATAAAATATTCATTAGTGTAAGTGCAATATCGACCTATTAATTAGGTTCGGTACCAAAGATAAACCTACATGGGTACGCATCGATATGCTATGTTAACATACGAACAGTTCCCAACATATTTATATCATACAACGCTGGAAAAATATAAAACACGCAATCAAGATTACGCTAAAAAGAAGTAAAACACGCAATCAAGACTACGCTGAAATTAATTAATAGCACGCCAATACTATCCGGATTAGCTGGATAATCCAGTATACCTAGCCTAACTATTCAGAATAATCCGTTACTCCCAAATAACTTGAAGGTCGCTATATTTTAAATCAAGCAAAAGCCTTAATCACCTTCATTAAACAAATTCACCGAAACTTTAATTTAAGTAGCCCTAAATCACCAATCAAATAAAACACAATAATAAAATGAAATAAAATAAAAATTCCAAAATACACTAGTTAATATCCTAAAATAAGACTTATCTGATACGTTAGCAAGCCACCAGTGAGTTCATCCAGGATCCAGGTGTTCGTCAAATCACTGGAGCGTCAAGGTCGAGAAGACACTCCGTAAGCGTTGAGGCTTGGACCAGACAGCGAGTCCCGCGGTTGACTTGATGGTTACTCCGAAACCACGTGTAGTTCGGAGGAGTCTCGATATGCAGTCTGGAAACCCAGGAAGGAAACCGGAACATAAGGAAAATCAAAAGATCCAAAGATAAAATTCCAAAAATCCAAAATAAAAGTCCAAAAAAAATCCAAAAACCCTTGAAACAAATAGGGCAAATTAGAACAGTGATCAAGCCAAAATATGAAGAAAACAGGTACGGAACCTCAACAAATAACAGATCCAAACAATATCTGTATCAAAATTACTTAAACAACATACCTTTAAATGTTAAACGGGGTTCAAGCTTGTGGCAGCTCCCAAACGTGGGTGCAGGTGGTCGAATCTACAAATCTTCCTTCATCTACAATCATCCATCAGACGAGAAACCATCGACGACCACAATCCTGCTCAAGGGCTTCGTTGAATAATTCCCTAGCTAGAGCACTGTATATTTCACACTAAATATCAGTATGTCAACGAAAATTCTCAATTTAAGAGCTAGGCACTGAAACCTACTGGTTCCTTCAAGATCACATAAAGACTAAATTGGCTTGCTCCGAAAATGACGAGGCTAGCAGCATCACCGGCGCATGCCATGTTGCCAACAGCGTCCCTATTTATGACAAAGTACTAGAAAGTTATGATGTCATACTACCAGATTCGCCAAATCAAAGCGATAAAATAATAAAGTAACTCACTATCGAAATGATTTGAATCATTTAGAACTTACTTTTCAAATGCTTAGCGGGAATACATAACCCACGCGTTATGCGGCAGTCCAAAATTACAGTCAACACACGCCACTAATAGCATTATGCCAAATAAGGCATTAACTTGACAACCGTGTCGACCGTGAAGACCACGTGCTTGTCCAGAAAGCTGTCAATTATACCGCCAAAATTACCCCCACAGACTATATGAAACATAGAACAATTTCCTTGGCGTAGGACAGGATCTACTCCGAGCTGAAATATTATCGAACTTTAATACCAAATAATCAGCGGAGTACTCCGTCAGTCTACAAGCCTAGAGTGCTAAACATTGATACCATCGAACACAATCAGCAAATTCAAGCGTATGATAGCTAAATCCTACAGTAAAAGCAACGCGAATTAGAATGGTTCTCGAGTCGATATCAACGGACGGATCCGACGCGGCTTCCACCGATCGTCTATGAGTCTATGGTCCAAATCCGAAGTGACATGACATACTTCTAACAACCGTGAATGTTTCATTCCCAAAATGAAAATATTCCGTAATCACCTAAGCAAAACAATATATTATCAAGTATAAATCAACGAGAAAACTACCACGGAATGACCAACAAATGTACAACAAGTAAGTTATAATTTCAGTGCTAGATATCCCTAAATAACCTCACAATATAACCGCATTATATTTCAACTAGGTAATCCGCCAATCTGTAACCAATCTATAACTATTGTTTTCTTTTAGACACAGCCCTCCCAGGAAGGCGAAAATACATTCCAGATGCTTAAAATATCTCGAACAGCAATTAAGATCCATAATTAGCAAGGTCGAAACCAGAGGATGGTCGTCAAGGTGTATTATAATGAAAACAAGCCAAGGGATTAGACGAAATGTCCCTTTTCCTCCATTTAGAAAGGCAGCACAATAAGACAAAACCAAGATACAACGAAGCATTGTCGTTTTAGCTGGAACGATAAACCGTGTGTGTAAAGTTAATCATTCACAAGAAGGCCTGCGCATTTGATATATTATATAGTCATAAATATGAAATATTTGCTTTAGAATACCTAGTTTAATGGATTGAATTCCATGCATTTCCAATACTAGTACTATTGTGATGGTTATATAATTTTTGTAGTCTATTTTAATAAATAATATGATGTTTGAATATTTTCCCTCCAGAAATATGTCAATCTATGGTCGTCCTACGTCAAGTTTTTTTTTATTTATATCCTTCGCCATTTCGTCCAGGAAAATGAATTTCCTTATAGGTCATCGTATGTAATCGTAGCCCGTTACATTCTACTGGAAATACAATTTACTACCTTTGCTGGAATATATAGAATTTACTTCGAGAATTCACCCAAATAATACTGTTCATTTTGAAAGGAAATACGTAAAATACTGTACGTGACCACTAAACGATGAAATAATTACGTTATCCGTAAGTTTGGACTAAGCCTCTTTCAAATTACATGAATTTGATTAATGAGCGACGCAAATATTCACCAATAAATCGGTATTCTTACCCAAGAGGTCACGACAATAATCAAAAATTATTGAATATGTAAGCTAATTAAAAATGGAATATAACAATGCTAAATTCTTGCTTAAGTCGAATAAGACTAAACGAATCATAAACAATTGTTAATTAGGGTCAACCGGGGCTATAGTGATACACCAACCAATCAGATGTTTAGTGTAAAATGTATTGCATGAAAAAAATGCAGCATATTACAAGAAGCATTTCAACAAACGCCTCATATTTATTTTTGATAAAAGATGAACAAATTTCGCAAAAAAAATATTGGAAAAAGAGCGCTTTTTTTCTACCACCAAAATTTCTGCGACCTGTGTAAACTTTTCTTGGCACTGATTTATACAGCTATATTAAATCAGTTTTATTACAGAACCTGAAAATATAAGTTTTGAGCTTTGTTTTACTTTAATATTAGTAAGCTTAACCATTAGCTGAGATAGCTTTATTAGCTATGTAAGTTATGGGGCTATTATGATACACAACTTGGGGCTAATGTGATACGTGTGGTGGGGCTATTATGATACAAGTACCTACCACCATATTCATCCCCAAGAAAATAAGATGTGAGCGGTAGTGACAAGAAGACTTTTAAAAAGAACGAAAAAGACATATGTCTAATCGATACCGAAGCAATTATTGCCACACTACCTTCTCCTAACTGCGTTTTATCTGGAAACAGAAAAATTTGTGTTTGATAGTATAGTGTCAGTATATGAGGCAATTTAGTGTTGTATTTTCAGTTTTTTATGCTATTTCATGTTTATGCTGTATTAAAATATAAACAATTTATCGTTGTGTTTTTAGTTTTTCGTGCTATTTGATGTTTATGCTTTATTAAAATGTTCTCTAAGGATGTAGGCTTTTTTTATATTGTTACCTTTGGCTTACCTTACCTTTTATACAATGTTTTAATGCTTTAAAATTCATATATTTTTGCCTTTTTTATAAATGCTAAACTTCACCTCTTGTATCTTTAAAACCAACAGTCATATCAATACCAAATTTATAGGGGAATATGATAAACGTCTGTAGTGTATCAAGTAATCAAGTGAAGTAATAACACTTAAGATAATGCAGTTAAAGCACTGTATCAGATTAGCCCCGTTGTGTATCAACCCCGAACGATTATGATACACAGTTGTTTTTACAGTTTTCCTCTTAAGTCTACATAAGTTTTTATATAAGAAAACTGAAGGGAATGCAATTTTGTACCGCATAAGATCTTTCGTATTACTTAAATAAAAAAAAAATAAAAATTTTTTTGAAAGTTTTTAATTTTTGTATTATAATAGCCCCGGTTGACCCTATGTATTTAAAAATGAAAGAATTAGTTAAATATACTGCAAGATGAATTAAATATTTCAAGATTAAAAATTAGCACTTACCCGTCGGCGTCTCGACACAAGATACCCGATCTCGCTTTCAAAATTCAAAACGCTGGACAAAATATGCTTGCCGGTGTTTTATTGGCTAATTTATATCATGTGATTACCACTATAAATCACGCAGCGTCAAGCCATAGAAATACCTAATATTAAATATAGCAATCTATAGTCAATTAAATTCATGAATTGTAGGTATAAAATAGCGTACTGCGCTTCCTAAAATTGCTAACCACTCGAAATAAACCCATTCGTGAATAGATGTCACTGGCAACTTAAATCCCAAATATCGAAAATCATTCGTAATTGAACTGAAATTTTAGTGTAGCGGAATAAGCATATATTCCGTTACAAATTGATACAGCAAGTGGCATTTTATGAAACCAATTTTACGAAAAACGATAAATTATTATTTGTTACAATTTGTTATCCATATATCAGCTGGATGGTTTTCGGAAGTAATTGCACAAGTGCACCAAAATTACCGATAATTTTGCATGACAGCGTGTTGTCTAAAAACTGCATGAGTTCATTTTCATATTTTGGAGAAAGAGCCCGACACCGAAGGTGGAGGGCTCTTTTTGCAAAATATGAAAATGACCGAATGCAGTTTTTCTAAGACAACACGCTCGAATGCAAAATTTTCTGGTTATTTTGATGCACGAGTGTAATTCGGGGGAATATTTCCCGAATTAGGACATGGTTTTAAAAAAATACATTTTTATTCTTTTTTAATACAAAAACGTACATGTAACTGTAAACAAAGTACAGAGATGCAAAAAGAACGATTTTTTTTAAATCCGAAACGAGACATTTTTAATAATACCTATATATTCACTAGACTTTGACGTTATTTATAAATTGTCGCTGTCAAATTTTCAATGGAATTACCATAAATACGTACGATGCAATTATCGCTGTGCTCTTTCGGTTTCTACAGTGCAATTACCGCTGTAATTTTCCGAGAATTGCACTCCTCTAATGGGATTTTTTATACATGAGGGAAATATTCGCTGGAACATCATCTGTATACGGATTGATTTATATATTTATTTACTGCAGCTTTTAATTATTTTTTCTTCAAACGTCAGTAAATCCATCATTACTCGACTGTGTAGGCGGCAGTGAAGTTTCGCTTTTCCTCCGCCGGAGCTTTACTTTTCACTTTTCCGCCGGCGGAGGTAAAAGTGTTGTCATATCAACATAGATACAATACAAACAAACATCAAAATAAGCGTCAACAACTCAAGAGTTATTAAACTAAAATTTGTATTTATCACTCAATTTGTGACTGCATTTCTAAAAATCACTAATTTAGGAACAAATTGGTTATTATTTAATCGAACTTACTCAATAACTGCTTATCAATACGGATTAAAACGCAATCGAAAACGCAATTTTAAAAAAATAATTATTGTTGACAGTGTCCACTGACAGCTTTATATGACATTATTATAGCAACAAACTGAGCCTATTCACCGACACCGCACCGGTCTAAGCCGCCTTGCGAACCAACTTATCTTTAATAATAATTATTATTAAAAATTATTATATTAAAAAGCGACGTTTTTGCATTAATTTGTCGACATTTGAAGAAAAAACAGCATATTTTATTTGGAGGAAAAGTTACTTTTCATGGCTTGCTCTCTATTACCAGCCTCACTCCGTTCGGCTGTTAAACACGAGCGCGCCATGAAAAGTATTACTTTTCCTCCATATAAAATAATATACTATTTTTTTAATTTTAGCTACACAAGCAGCGTCAAAAACACTTTTGGAAGCAATAGGAGAAGTCTATGAAAGTCAGTGGACGGGACATGACCAACTGTATATCCAAACACAATCGGTAGATATGTTGTGGCAGGACTTTAGTCATAAATTAGCTGACCAGGTTCTTTTACCTTTAAATACTTACCAGTCACAGTTTCCAGAGATGAGGGTAAGTT
>MU189581.1:19518-39984 GCA_016904865.1 Pissodes strobi | reverse complement strand
ACCTTTAAATACTTACCAGTCACAGTTTCCAGAGATGAGGGTAAGTTTAAATTGACCAATACATTAATGTGATAAAAGTAAAATAAATTTGTAACTGGGTGGCCGCGTATTGTGTAGAAGTAGTTTCCAGTTATTTGAAGTTACTAGTAGTATTTATCCATGAAAAGTAGTCTAACGCTAAAATGTGTTTTGATTATGAAAAACATGCTTTTTAGTAGTTGATAAGCGCAGGTTTTGGACCAAATTAGGGATACTAAATCATTATCCCCTACCTAACTTTATACCGCTAGTCCGCCCACCAGTCCCACCTAACCTCACATTACAAGTCCCCCTACCTATTTTCAAACCAATATCCCCCTATATAGCTTCAGACCGCTAGCTCTCCCACCTAATTTCAATTTGTAAATTCCACCCACCACTCCTCATCTTTTTAAATAGGAACGCTACAATTTTCGATCATTCAATATGTCAGTACCCATGAATCTGTCTTGGGATGAAAGGATCTGTGAACCATTAGAACACATTGCTGTGCTACGCCATCCTCAGATATCAGCACCAGTTGATTTCCCTTGGGATGAGGGATTTTGCGAATCTTATAAACCATTAGAATACGTGTTAAGTAATCCAGTTCTGCGCTGTTTACCACCAAAGTTGTGCAAGAGTGCAAAAAAGAAATTTCGAGAAGACGAAAGAAAACGATTTCAAAGAAGCTAAACAACAAAATCAGCCATTTCCACCTATTGAGGACAAAACCAGTTATCAACGAAAATCGCAGACTACGCCAGTTAGGATCCATAATAATTAAAAAAATTAATTGTTGCCCTGGTGTTAATATTTTTTTATCTCATGTAAACGGAGAGAGACAATTAATAGAATTTACCACTGAAGAACTGAAAATTATTCCGTTGGATTACTTAACCAAAAATGCAAACCCTCTCGGATGGGGGACCAGACACCCCTGCAAATAAAACCCACTGCACCGGCACAAAAGAAAGGGGATTTAAGGAGGTTAACATATGGGAATTTTGCCAATGTGATGGCATTTAGTCACTGCGAAAATTTACGTTTGATATACCATTTGCCGGATTAGTCATTTGAATAAAATTTTTACCCCTCGTTAATTATCCAAACGGTGAAAAGCGTAGAGAATATGATTTTATTGATTTTTATAATACAGTCAAATCAAGAGTACATCTAGTTTAAAGTTTTCAATTATTGTGGTAACATTGTGTTAACACATATATGGTTTTCACTTAATTTGCTATATTGAAATGATTATTGCATTTTATTTATTTTGGTAGATAGATACTGTTTTGAAAATAGAATTAAAATGACATACTAAAGCAAAGTCATAAAAATAATCTTTACATGAACCGTTTTACAAAAATTTAATTTTTCTGAAAGGCGCTAGTAGATAAGCATAGTTGGTTCAAGACCCCAAGATGGACAGATGGAGATACAAACAACAAAAATGGGCGTGCACTATGTGCGCATCTCAAAAGTGAAACTTCTTAAACTTAAGCCTCGGATTTGGTTAAAAAGTAGTTCTTTAAATATATCAGTCAATTAACAAAAAGAGAAGGCCTAAATGAAAAAACTATTCTTCATAAAAGTTTCGCTTATGTCTTGTAAACTAACAAACAATAAACGACCGTGACCCTTTTTCGTCAACGATCGCCTTGAGTGTTTTTTATCAGTAATCGTCTTCAAATTTTACTCCCAGCGAGCGTTAAGAAGTTTCACTTCAAAAATAGCAAAATCAAAGAAACATATAACAAAATACTGTAAAGTATAACAAAAATAAAACAAAACCGGTACAAAATAGCAAAACTTTGCTTTTAAATGATATACTAAAGCAAGGAATATATGAGGATGCACGCATTGGATTATGTTAGCACGTAAATGAAAATAAATTGTGGACTGTATCGTTAGGGAAAATATTCTACGCGCTCACATTTATGACAAGAAAGAAAATAAATCCATAGGTAATTGTTTCCGACACACACAAATTGCAATGGAATATGAGTACAAGGCACTTACCACGCTTATTTTGACATTCCCAATGAATTTGTCCTCGGGGATCCCCTTGTTTCTCAAACTTCTCTATCCACCAACTTCCGCAGATACCATCAAAGGTCCTTATCACGATTTTGAAACACTGGCCTTAATTTTGCTGCTAAAACTTGGATGAAAAACTAATCGGCGACCAGACTCCCTGACCGTTACTGCCGTACTTCCGAATTTACCGTATTGGCGATTGCGCACGGTTTTTTGTGCCCTGATTTTATTTACAATCTGTGTGCATTCAAATTTAACACGAAAATATATGTCTAATTTTAAGAATTATAAAGAAGATCAATTATGCGCTAACAGATTATATTTATTAACATTGACTTCTAATCGTAATATTTTCTCCAAAGCCCAACCTGAACCATTTTCTGCAAATGTTGGCACTTTTTCCTTGATTATATTTAAAAAATCATCATATAATAATATATTACTAAGATCTGTTGTTGTAATCATCCTATTCTTAGTATTAAATGATTTGGTTTCCTTAGATTGTAATAGGAATTGACCAAATAGTTCCACATTAATCTTAGCGGATTCATATTTTATTACTTGTTCAGATATTAGGTGAATAAACTTTTGCTTAATTTCAGTAAAAAATTCATCAATGTCTACAAACTTTTCCGATGGAAGCAACATGTACGATATAATCCTATTTTTAAAGGCGAATGTTATAACTTTCACATTTTCACTGTTTTTCTTCATTACTTCACTTTTATGAGTGTTTGATCTTAAATGGGCACTAAGTTTCTTTTTAATGTGCCATGTGTCACAGTCTTTACATCGCGAAAGGATAAGTTTGGGTATTGGAGGATGCACTACGCTATCATCTAGTTTAGGTTTCTTTGCTGGTTGATCATTTAGCTGAACACCTGCTTTTCTCTTTTTTGCTTCTTTATGAACAGGTAACTGCACATCAGAACAGGATGGACGAATAGGACATGATTGCTTTTTATGTCTATATAAATTTGGTCTATGGGTAAACAACGTATTACAATCACTACACTGAAACATCTTTAGTAGTTACTCTGACCGCAGAGCATCTTAATATTAATCGTTGAGATCGTGTGACCGTTTTCATTCATTCGAAAGTAGGTGGGGATTAGAGTGGGAGGTGGGCGGAGCTAAATTGGTAGGGGGTGGGGGGATAATGGTTTGAAAATAGGTAGGGGGACTTGTAATGTGAGATTAGGTGGGAGGACTAGCGGTACTTAGGTAGGGGGATAATGATATAGTATCCCTAATTTGGTCCAAAGCTGCGCGTATCAACTACTCTTTTTGTATGCAATTGAGGCGTTTAGTGCAATGGTGGCCGAAGCCATAACATCTATAAAATCGAGTTCAAAGCAATGATGACCTACTAATAAATATAGGCGTACTTCAGCTTATGGATTTTGATTGGAGTATTAATAAACCATCGTTTAGAAATCACCACCACTATGTTATTATTAGCCTACGTCCTTTGCTCGAAGGCATTTTTAAGTCTGTTGACAAGTTTTCCATCTTTAAATAGTTTTTACCCGGCCACGTCATTGAAACCGAATTGAGTCATGTGTCTACCAAATAAGGACGTTTTTCTCTCCGCTTCTATGTTTTCGAATATCTCTTTCTGCTCTGTCGATTAGGATTTTGGCATTTGCTTCTCCCAGGTGAAATTAATTTTGAGTAATAGTTTCCATAGGATGGTTCTGTTTACTTCGGATAAGTTTTCTTTTCTTTCACAGCACTCAAACTTTGTCTATGATTGGAGTTTCCCTGTTGCTTCTTATGACACTTTGCCATCTTCATCAAATTGTAGTGGTTTCCTCCATTACATACAAAAACCATTTGCGATTAATTTCATTTAAATGATACACTTATTAATACAATGTACCATTTTAAGGTGTTTGAGGAACACAGAAATCTTATAAGTTCTCTAGAGGACAGGGTAACTAGATTGCAAAACCAGAATGAACAATTGAATAGGTTAGTTGATACCCAAGAACAAACCGCGCGCAATAAGAATCTGCGCATATTCGGGCTGCGTTGTGAGAATGGCGAGGATTTGCGAGCCGAGGTTTTAAATTTATTCAGAAATACCTTAAAAATCAACACGGAAAATAGCGATATTAAAAAATGTCATCGCGTTGCTTCAAAAAATCCTAATGATAAGCCACCAAGTGATGACGCCCGGTCAGTAGTACTGCGAGCCCGTAAACACTTAAAAAATAAACAAATCCAAATAAAGGAGGATTTGACCAAGTTTCGGCTTGGCTTACTTGACAGTGCCGTACGAAAATTCACAAGTAAATGTGCGTGGGTGTTAAAGGGTAATATTTATATAAGGCGAGGTGATATTGTGCAGAGAATTTCGGATTTGGGTGCCCTGGGCGAGATTGATTGATCCTCTGATTGTCACAGTGTAAGTGAACGTTAAAGTAATGTAAACTGAACTGATTTATATTTAAAATTTAACATTTGTCTGTTTCTCTGTATAGTCTGTTTCTCTATATAGTATTTTCTTGTCATTGAAATTAAGTCAGGTTATTCTGATTTTCTATTCTTCAATTAAAGATAAAAGTGCGTACTTTCTGAATTTTTTCACATATTACTTAAGTGTTACTGTAAGATATAATACTTTCTTGTTTTATTGAAATAAGTTAATCAACTGATGTGTATTTGTACTATTCCCGTTGCCATGGTTCAAATTAAAGATAATAGTGCGTACTTTCTGAATTTTTTCACAAATTACTTAGGTGTTACTGTTAGGTATAATACTTTCTTGTTTTATTGAAATAAGTTAATCAACTGATGTGTATTTGTACTATTCCCGTTGTCATGGTTGGGGATTAGGAGAATTATACTGTTTTTTTTTTGTTTTTTTTTAGTAGGTGTCAGTTGATCTATATTGATACTTTTTTCTCTTTTTTCTCTTGACACCTTTTTTAACGTCATTTTCTTTTCTTGTACGATGTGCCGGCCTAGAGAAAAATATTAACTAACTATGCGAGTAAGAGATTCAACATAGTATCTTTTCTTAATAGAATAGTTTTTAATTTGAGCGATTCTTAGGGTAAGTGTGAGAACGTTTTTGTGTGTGCGTATTGCCGCATATCTTGGGTGAAAAATATCTTTATTAAATATTTACTTCTTCAGTAGGTGTACCCATTTCCTTTTTTACTTCCTATTTTTGTTTCCATGTTTTCCTGTGGACACATTAATGCCAGATCGCTTTTAAACTGTTTCAATGATTTCCAGGATCATTTATTTGAACAACAGTATGATCTTTTGGGTGTTTCTGAGACATGGCTGTGTGCTGACATTAATGATATAAATTTGCATATTAATAATTACGTAATTGTTCGCCAAGATAGAGTGGGAAGGGGTGGAGGTGTTGCGGTATATTTGAGAAATCACCTTGTATTTGACACTGTCCTTCAAGAATGCAGGGAATATATAGAGCATATTTGGATCACCCTTAGGGTGAATGAGAAAAAAATAATTGTTGGCAACATCTACCGTCCGCCTAATAGTAACGTAAGTCTTTTTTTATCGCGTTTTGAAAACGTTCTACTTAATTTCTTTCCTGAGTATGATTCAATTATAGTATTGGGTGATTTTAATATAAATTTGCTAGATCTAGATAATAATATCTCTAACTCACTAATGGATATCACTAATATTTTTAATCTAAAACAACTTATATTTGAGCCAACGAGAATTACTAATGTATCTATTACACTACTTGATTTAATTTCTTGTAATCTGGATTGTATTGAAAGCTCCGATACCAGAGATCTTCATCTATCAGATCATAAATTGGTTTATTGTACAATTAACCTGGCTATATGTACGTCATCTTCGAATAGCTTTAGTTTTAGACAGTTACATAGTATTGACAGGACTAAAATTCATTCCGATTGTGCCTCTACCTAAGGTGAGCAACCCTACTTAGTCAATTACGTTGTATATCTATTCTCCCAGTGCTCTCTAAAGTTCTTGAGAAGATTATGGAATATCAAATTCTTGAATTCCTCAATAGGAATAATTTAATTCCAGAGTATCAATCCGGTTTTCGCAGCGGATACAGCTGTGCCACTGCACTTTCTCAAGTAACTGATGACATATTTAGAACTTTGAATGATAATAAGGCATTTGTTTTAGTACTCTTGGATTTCACAAAGGGTTTTGATATGGTGAATCATCAGATCCTGGTATCTATCCTAAATTATCTGAATTTTGGAGAGGGTGCATTGGGGTTGGTATCTTCATTCTTGTCGGATAGACTGCAGAGAGTAACCTTAAATGGTAATTCTTCAAACCCATTGGGTGTAGTTTCTGGAGTTCCCCAGGGCAGTATTCTGGGCCCGTTGCTATATACTTTGTACACATTTCAACTTGCAAAGAATGTAAGGCACTGTGACTATCATTGCTATGCAGATGACGCTCAGCTTTATTTTTCATTTGGCTATTCTGATGTCTGCAGTGCAACTCGCTGCATTAACTTGGATCTGCATGAGATATATGCTGAAACTCAAAAATTGTTATTGTATGTTAATCCTAACAAGTCCGTTGCTATCCTTTTCTGTAGTGAACCCCATCGAAACAACATTCTGGCATCGCTGCGCATCAATATTAATAAAATTCCTATCAATTTTAAGGGGACTGCAAAGAATTTGGGTTTTATCATTGATTATAAGCTACGATTCAGTGAACATGTCACCGAAAAACTACGCACCGGTTATTCGGTTTTAAAAATGATTTATTCGCATCGGCACTATTTAAATATCGAAATTAAAAAAATGCTTTGTGAAACACTGGTCCTGTCTCCTCTTAATTTTTGTGACAGTATATATGGACATTGTTTAAATGCATATGATAAACGAAGAATCCAAAAACTTCAAAATTCATGTTTGAGATTAATATTTGGAATTCGACGAATGGAGCGAATCTCTCATAAGCTCAATGAAATTCATTGGCTTAATATGTGTAGTAGACGAATTTTGCATGCCACCTGTTTCTTTTATAAAATTAAAATATAAATCGCCGCCGTATCTTCTTCGGAAGGTTACTTATAGAACAGATATTCACAACCTTAATATTCGTAGGAAAATATTTTAACAATTCCAGCGCATTCCAAAGAGTATTTTAAGCGGTCTTTCTCCTACTGTATTGCCTCATTCATAAACAAATTTAACGTAACCGATTTTTCGCTTTCTGTAGCAGTATTTAAAAAAAAACTGAAACTAAAACTTTTCAATGAACATTGATACTGTTTTCTCTAACCCTTAATTTTACACATTTACATGTTTACATTTGTGTCAGGGGCTCTTTAACGTTAAGTATTCTGCATTGGTTATCTCATCAGCGCCGGCTTGTCTTCATCCACCATCAGTGTGTCCTACTTTTCATTTTTTATTTATTTTTTTATTTTCTCCCTCTTCCTTCTCCTCTCTATATGATTGTGTGGGTATGCTACAAAGTGTAACTTACATTTATTTTTGTTGTCATCTGACTATGAATATATATTAGACGGATATATAAGTTGATTTTTCTTTTGGTCGCAATTTTCGATTAGTTTATTTATATCCGTCCTATATTTGGTTGGCTTCAACAGCACCCAGCGGGATGCACTTGTGTAGTATCCTATGGGAGGCTGAATTATAGCCAATTAACTCATTGTATTGTGTAGTTTTATAAAGTAATATTGGAAACTTGTAATAATTTGAGTTAATAAATGTCTTTATTATTATTATTATTATTATTATTATTATTATTATTATTATTATTATTAATAATAAATCTGTGTTCTTCTTTTTAGAAAAAAATCGACAAAAGGGGTCGAAAACTTGTGGACTATGACAGTCAACGTCATAGTTTTCAGGCATTGCAGACAAACATGAAGAAAAGAGACGACGGACGAATCGCAAAAGGTAGAGAACAGTTGGAAGAAGCCAAACGAACGTATGAAATATTAAACTCAGAACTTCACGACGAATTACCAGCCCTTTACGATTCGAGAGTGCTATTTCTCGTTACAAATCTTCAGACATTATTTAATGCCGAAAATGCTTTCCATTCTGAATCTTCAAAGGTAATAAATTATTATTTATTTTAGCACTCTGGTCTGGTAATGAATTATAGCTGATGGTGTTATTAATTTATTTCCCACAGGCATATTTGTCTTATTTTGTATAAATATAGGATATGATTTTTCATAAATGCAAATTTCGAATTTGTAACCTTTGTAAAATTGTAAGGTCAAAAGATAGTAGCCGTAATTTAAAAATAAAAATAAATGCCCGTAAAGTGTGTACACGTTCAACATTGATTTATGTAACCTTCAAATTAAAATAGCCGTGAACATATTCTAAATATTTTTTATATCTTTTTGATATTAAAATAATCGTAAACATCAGCCATGCACTTTGATAATTTTTGTTTTAGGTATAAATTTTTCGTATAAAAATAAATTAAATACTTAAAAGCGTGAATATTTACTTAGTTTCTCTTTCGTTCTACTTCTTCTTGCATGCATATAAGTAGAGAATCTTTCCCTACTCATATGCAAGTTTATTGCTACTGGCGAAAAACACATATTTTTGCTTATCCTGTTTGTTTTTTGTCATGTGCCAGGTGCTTTTACCGCGCTTTATACCCTCGAATTTTGTATATTTATCTTACTATATTCATGTATTTAATGAATAACTACCAATATTTGCTTTGGTTACTAAATAAGTTAGATCTATTTTCCATTTATTATGGCTTTTAAGGGAATTTTGGAGAAGAGTATCTCAAAATCATACATTAGAGTTAGGAGTTTTGCTATAAATATGACCGATCAGGATCAATCTGGATTACTGATAGAATAAAATTGATTTCACTTTTGTATTTTATATTCTAACACCCAAACCCAAATGAGATATTTTTACTTCCGGTCATCCAGGTTAACGGAGGTAGGCATCAGAGTATACAGGGTGTCCGGAAATACCGTTCGAATAATTATTTCAGGAGTGATTCTACTTAAGAAAACATGAAAATTTTTTCATATCAACCTGGGTCCAGAAATGTATAGTTTCCAAGATACAGGATGTCAAACTTTTTTTAAATATCTTAAATATCCTTTTACTTGTTTTGTTGAAATTTGGTAGTGTTATCTGTAGTAGCCTCATTTAGCCTTAATTAGATTAAAAATATAAAGTCCAGTGGCGTCCCGGGGGCGTCATACCGAATATTATTGACGAAAAAATGTGCGCCACTGACTTTTTAAAACATTTTTTCGTATTAAGCAACTAAAAATACAACATTTTTACTTCTTGAATTGTTTTCGTATTTTGCTTCGTTTTCGAGAAAAAAAAAATAAAACCAGTTTATTACATATCTTTAGGGCAACAATTATTCAGCAACATCAAAAGCTGGTGGATAACCATTATTTTTCTGCAAATCAATGGTTTAATCTAATCATAGAAATTGATACAATAAATTATTATATATAGAATATATCATCAAGACCGTTCCCTTATCCATAAAGTGTTATTCACAGACGAAGCAAGATTTACGCGCCAAGGCGTTGTTAATTTTCATAAGAACTATATGTGGGCCGACGAAAATCCCCATGAGATTTTTCAGTCACAGATAAAAAAAACTATGAAAAATTCTAATTATGTAACTAGAAACCTCTGGATTCTAATTGGCAAACTCTGAAATATTTTTATTTTTCCTTAATACAGAGATGTTTATCTTAAAAAAAAAAGTTTTTAAGTTTTTTCTATAACACAGTTTTTTTTTTGTTTTTCTATAATACCTTAGTTCCTTGTTTTTATTGTACTTTAATGGCTGTGTTTCATTTTGTTGCTTTTCTTTAATAAAAGAGTTTTCGATTATCTCAATTTTTTATTTTTCTTTTTTAGTAACTTTCTTATTTTCGTTTTTCTTTAATAGTACCTATCTCCATTTTTTATTTTCCTTTGATAGATTAGTTTCCCAATTTACTCGCTTTCCTATTTTATTTAATAGTTCGGTTTCTTATTGCCACTTTCGTTTCGTAAATGAGTTTTTCGATTTTCTCTAGGATAATTTTTTATTTTTGTAATAATTCGATTTCTTATTGTTGCTTTTTTATTAAATAAGTTCTTAGAATTTCTCTAATAACGCAATTTTCTATATTTGTTGTTCTTTAATAATGAGTCTTCTAGTTTTTTTAATTTTTGTTTTCATGAATAACTGTTTCTTTTTTTCATCTCAGCTTCTTATATCGGCAATTTTCTTTAATAACAGCTTAATAATTTTGTTTTTGTTTAACTACTCTGTTTCTTATGTGGTTTTTTAAAGATTCGGTTGCTTTTTTAGGTTTTCTTTAATAATCTTTTTTTTTGTTTCTTTTAAACGTGGTTTCCTATATTTTTTCTTATAATAACTTTATTTTTTATCTTTCTTTATGTTTAATAACTTATTTTAATTTTTTTCTTGTATAGCTCAGCTTCATCTACTTCGGATGTTCTTTAATAAATCAGTTTTTTGTGTGTTTTATACCTTAGTTTTTATATTTGTTAATTTTCAATTTTTTCCTTAATATCTCCGTTTTCTATTTATATATTTTTTAATAATACGATTTATTTCTATTGCGCTTTTCTTTAATAAATGAACTTTTCGATTTTTTTTATAACTCGGCTTCTTTAATAGCTTTCTTATTTTTATTTGTCTTAAATACTTCATTTTCTTTTTATTTAACCACTCTGTTTCTGAATTTAGTTTCGTCTTTAAAAGCTCACTTTCCTATTTTTGTTTTTCTTTAATAACATAACTTCGTATAGTGAAATTTTTTAATAATTAATTTTCTTATATTTGCGATTTTCATTAATAAATTAGTTGTTTTGTTTTCTCTCTTAACTATATCTCTTATTTGGGGTTTCTTTATTAATAGCTTGATAATTTTGTGTTCGTTTAGTAACTCTATTTCTTATTCTCCTTTTTCATTAATAAATCTGATTTTTCCCTATATAGCTTAACTTCATTTATTGGCTTTTACTTCATAAATCAGTTTTTGTGTTTCTCTAATACCTCAGGTTCTTTTGTTTGTTATTAATTCAGATCTCTAATAACTCTGTTTTCAACTTATATATATATTTTTAATAATAGGGTTTCTTTTTGTTTTTCTTTTAAACTTCAGTTTCTTTTATTTAATAAGTACCTCTGTTTCTTAATTTTGTTTCTTCTTTAAAAACCCATTTATTTATTTTTGTTTTTCATAAAAATGATATTTTTTTTAATAATTCGCGTTTTATTGGTTTCTTTCATCTCAGCTTCTTATATTGGCGATTTTTTTAATCAAATTAGTCGTTTTGTTTTCTTTAATAATTTGCTTGTTATTTACATTTTCTTTAATAACATTATTATTATATCCCGCGATGAAACAAAAAGAAAGAAAACAAGTTAACGGTTGCAATAATTTATTATAGCAATTCTATGAATAAGATTTTCAGAAAAATAATGGTTATCCACCAGCATTTGATGTAGAATTTGTTGCCCTAAAAAAAATTTAATAACTGTTTTTTTTTCCAAAACCAAAATACGGAAAATAATTCAAGAAACAAAAATGGAATTTTTAATTGTTTTCTTCAATAATTATTTCTTATTTTTGTTTTTCTCTAATACTTCAGTTTCTTTTTTTTAATAGGTTTTGTTTCTTTTTTAAACATTCATTTTTTATTTTTGTTTTTTAAAATATTCTTTTAATAAATCGGTTCTTATTTGTTTTTTTCATCTCAGCTTCTTATATCGGTAATTTTCTTTAATAACAGCTTAATAATTTTGTTTTCGTTAAACTACTCCCTTTCTTATGTGGTTTTTTATAGATTCGGTTGCTTATTTTAGGTTTTCATTAATAACCAATCTTTTTAAAACGTGGTTTCCTATATTTTTGCTTATAATAACTTTATTTTTATCTTTCTTTATGTGTAATAACTTATTTTAATTTTTTTCTTGTATAGCTCAGCTTCATCTACTTCGGATGTTCTTTAATAAATCAGTTTTTTGTGTTTTTTATACCTTAGTTTTTATGTCTTAATTTTTAATTTTTCCCTTAATATATCCGCTTCCTATTTATATATTTTTAAATAATACGATTTCTTTCTATTGCGCTTTTCTATATTAAATGAGCTTGTCGATTTTTTTGTAACTCTGCTTCTTTAATAACTCTTATTTTTATTTGTCTTAAATACGTAATTTTCTTTTTATTTAGCCACTCTGTTTCTGAATTTAGTTTCGTGTTTAAAAGCTCACTTTCCTATTTTTGTTTTTCTTTAATAACATAACTTCTTATAGTGAAAATTTTTAATAATTAATTTTCTTATATTTCCGATTTTCATTAATAAATCAGTTGTTTTGTTTTCTCTAATAACTATATTTCTTATTTGGGGTTTCTTTAATAATAGCTCCATTTATTGGCTTTTACTTCATAAATCAGTTTTTGTGTTTCTTTAATACCTCAGGTTCTTATATTTGTTAATTTTTATTAATTCAGATCTCTAATAATTCTGCTTTCAACTTATATATATATATATATATATATATATTTTTAATAACACGGTTTCTTTTTGTTTTTCTTTCAAACTTCAGTTTCCTTTATTTAATAGGTACCTATGTTTCTTAATTTTGTTTCTTTAAAAACCCATTTATTTATTTTTGTTTTTCATAAAAATGATATTTTTTAATAATTCGGTTTTTATTGGTTTCTTTCATCTCAGCTTCTTATATTGGCGATTTTTTAAAACAAATTAGTCGTTTTGTTTTCTTTAATAATTTGTTTGCTATTTACATTTTCTTTAATAATCTTATTACATCTCGCGATGAAACAAAAAGAAAGAAAAAAAGTTAACGGTTGCAATAATTTATTATAGCAATTCTATGAATAAGGTTTTCAGAAAAATAATGGTTATCCACCAGCATTTGATGTAGAATTTGTTGCCCTAAAAATGCAATAAACTGTTTTTTTTTCCGAAAACCAATCAAGATACGAAAATAATTCGAGAAATAAAAATGTTGTATTTTTAATTGTTTAATACGAAAAAAATCAATTTTTTTTTACAGTTAGTGGCGCACACTTCTTTGTCAATAATATTCGGTATGATTCATCCCGAGACGCTACTGGACTTCATATTTTTAATATAGGCTAAGTGAGCCCCATATTATTACAGACAAAACTATCAAATTTGAACAGAATCGGTCAATGAATATTTAAGATATTCATAAAAAAACGATTTTTAATAAAATGTTTGGAAATGTAATAAACTGATTTTGATTTTTTTCTCGAAAACGAACCAAATGTGAAAACAATTCAAGAGGCAAAAATGTTGTGTATTTCCGGAGACCCTGTATATTATCAAAAGCTACGATATAAAAGCATAAGTCATATTATTGTTCTAAGTCAAACTGTTTGGGTTAAAGAGCGTTTAAATTTGTAATAATCGATAGTCAAACGTCATTGGATTGAGATTTCATGTTATGCAGATTGAAATATAGTTTTGCTACGTCTAGACGTCCTAAACAATGACGTGTTTTTGATATTACCTTCGAGTTCAATAATTTTTAAAACCCTTAAACTTTTATCTAAAATGTTTTATTCAGTTGATAATGTTCATGAAATTAGATAACAGCATCAGGTGAAGACACGTGTTAATGGGCTTTTTGCCCTTCGTGAAGAGCCTTGTATAGTTTTTATTAGTTTGTTCTATATTCTATACCATCACAGTGGATTCATAGCTGAAAAATAAGATAACACTACTTTTACAAGGCTTGAACGTATGGATTATAATATTGATCGTTTTTAGATTTTTAACGACCTTGAAAATATTGTCGACAAATTAGCCACAGACAGTCAACGAGGTTCATATAGCGTCAAGAAAACAAATGGAACCAACAGTCTTCCCCGACCAACAAGTCCTGTACTTAAGGAATCTCCAGAATTAATTATTAATAATTTATCATCCTCAAGAGGTAAGGTTATTTTAGTGCCTTGCGCCATTCACGTTAATGCGATTCATATTATCATTATAGTATCATTATGTTAATATATTAGACTGCCTTCATCTTAAAAAACAATGGTATTTCACTAGGTAATATTTTATTAGCGTTTATTGATCACCTTAAATTTTCTAATTAATCGATAAATGCAACAAGCATTAAGATGTTGAAAACGAAATCCTAACTTCGGGTTTCGTACCTTTGGCAAAATACAACACAGTTTTGTCCACAATACCGAAACACAATTTTTGCACTCGATGCGTGTTTCACTGTGGATAAAACTGTGTTGTCACGTATATAGGTAGGTAACAGGGGTCTGTCAGAACATTCTGCCATTGAACAAATTTCGATTTGATTTCAGTTAAAATGACCTCCAAACTTGTCATAGTTAATTTTTCTTGCATGCATAGATTTTTTTGTAACAGTTTGTTTTTTATATCACTAACAATTAAAATGTGTGTTGCAGCTAATGATGATGACATCGCAAATTCCATATTACAAGTGGAATCGATCCCCGCAAAAGCTAATAATACCTTGCCAAACAATGACATCAGCGAAACCATTCCTATCACGCCCACTAATTCTTCATCAGAATCCATTAGTCCAACTACACCTACAAGTCCAAGTCCTAAAGAATTAACTAACATTAATCCAAGCCCGAGCAATAACGCAGTTTGTGAACCCAGCGTTACCGTTGACACTAACATATCGGCTAGTGAAACCGTTAAAGAAAATAACCGAAAACTGGAAGAATTATATGACATTCCAGTGGGTAAGTAACTTCATGCACATTTTCCTTTCAAAATAAATAGATTATTTGGGACTACTGACGTATTATTATCAGCTGACGTTTTGTTTTGAGCTAGAGAATGTGCTGAGCTGAGGCACTAAAATGGTTTGTCGAATTGTTGGATTAATGGTATAAAGCGTTTTGGACACAAAAGTAGAATTATTTGAAAGAATTAAAGTTATGACCAGGACTAGTCGAACTTTTAACTTAATTCAACGTCTCGGTTACGTTGGACTCTGTAATCGCACAGTCTGACCCAACGAAATAGAAATACGGATGGAATAGCTCCTTCCTATCTAATCAATGCTTTCCGATATAAAAACAAAAATATTTTTAAATTTTTTTTAATTTCTACGTGAATATTCTAGGAAGTGGTTTTTGGGTGCGCCGAGTTCGATTTTTGCATCTAAAAAATCGTAAGATTTTTCTGTATCGAAATATTTCGAAAAAAAAAGAGAATTTTTTTAAAAATTATTTAGGTATTTTATCGTCCTGTATATGGTTTGGAAAATTTTAATTTCATGAGGGTAACATCCACATGAACCCCTTAAATCGTTTCCGTAAAAAAAAACAAAAAAAAATCTAAAATATTTTGCGAAAATTTTAAATTGTGCGTGTGAATACTCTAGGAAAGGGTTTTTGAGTGCGCTGAGCTTAATTTTTGCATCTAAAAAATTGTACGATTTTTTTGTACGGAAATATTTCGAAAACTGGGCATTTTTAAAAAAATTATTTATTTTATCCTCTTGTATATGGTTTGGAAAATATTATTTTTATGAGGGTAACATGCAAATGAACCCCTTTAACCGTCTTCGTAATAAAAAAAAATTAAAAAATAGTTTTCGAAATTTTGACGTGAATACTCTAGGAAGGGATCTTTGGGTGCGTTAAGCTCGATTTTTGCATCTAAAAAATTCTACGGTTTTTCTGTATCAAAATATTTCGAAAATATTAGAATTTATTTAAAAATTGATTTTTACCACCCTGTATATGGTTTTGAAAATTTTGTTTGTACGATGGTAACATGCAAAGGGATCCCTTTAATCGTTTCCCTAATAAAAACGAAACAAAAATTTTCAAAAATATTTTCCGAAAAATTTAAATTTTGACGTGAATATCTAGGAAGGGGTTTTTGGGTGTGGGGAGTTCAATTTTTACATTAATAAATCGTACGATTTTTCTGTACCGAAATATTACGAAAAACCATGAGTTTTTGTAAAAAATAATTTTTATAACACCCTGTATATGATTTTTAAAATTTTATTTTTATGCTAATAGCATGTAAATAGATCCTTTTAATTGTTTCCGTAATAAAAACGGATATTTGTTTTTCAAAAATTATTAAAACGGGTAATGAGTTTATGTGGGATTACCATGTTCTGAACTAAGACTTTGTCTCCTTCTCTTATGTCCATTATTTTCGTCTTTCCTCTTTCTATCTGCCTTTGTTTTTATTTACCAAGTCATTATCATAAGCCTCTTCGTCTGCTGGCTCGTTAACTAAATCTGCCACTGATGGAAGTCTATCGCGAATGATGCTGTTAAATAATAATTCTGAAGGTGCTTTGCCCGTAGTCCCATGAGGCGTGACGTTATACATCATTGTAAACTTCTCTAGCGCAATTTTATAATTAACTTGTTTGTGTGCGATCTAGATCTATTCATGTGTTCAACTTCTCCGTTCGCCTGAGGCCAATATGGAGTTGTATGTATCAAATCTATGTTGTTGTGCAAACAAAAGTTCTTAAACTCCTGACTACTGAATTGTGGTCCATTGTCCGCTCTTATCGATCTGGGTATTCCTAACCGGGAAAATATTTCTGACAAATGGTTGATGATATCAGAAGAAGTTGTATTTTTGAGAAAAATGATTGAATAGTAGTCCACAATAACCAACAGCTGTTCGTGATTTGGTAAAGGTCCCATGAGGACTATTGCCACGCATTGCCACAGTCCCTCTGGGAATTTATGCCTTGTCATCAGTGACGGCTTATCTGGTAAGCTAACTAGCAAACAATCTCGACAATTTTTGACAAATTTTTCGACGGCTTTGTCTATGTGAGGCCACCACACTTTAGCTCTTAATCTGCTTTTCATGACTGTCTCTCCCCTGGGTGACCTTCATGTGCCAGTTGTAGTACCTGTTCAGTTCCTTTAAGGATTCAGGTATGATTAACCTATTTCCTCGTAAAATGACGTGTCGTTAATTCATGACGGAATGGATAGAAAATATTTTTGCCTGTAGGCTCCCAACAATCATTGTTTATTTTGTTTGACGCTTCGATTATTTGGCCATCAAGCTGACTTTCCGCTAGTACCTGAGATATATTTATCGCTCGTGGTGAATGCCTCCCTAACACAGTGAAAACATATGTTCATTTTCTCTATCGAATGGCGGTTCGTTTCTTATCTGGCATAGTCTGGATAGTGAATTGGCTATGTTTTGTTTTCCTGATTGGTACACAATTTTGAATTTGAATGATTGCAGTCTAAAAACCCATCTTTCGATTCTGGCTGGGGACTTAGACAATGGTTTGAATATAGCCTCTAACGGTGTATGGTGTGCTCCTAGTTCGAATTCCAAACCTGATAGATAATAGTAGAAACGCTCTACTGGCTAGGCTTTCTTTATCACAGGGAGAAGCTTTTGCTGACGAAATATTTACTTGTAGCGTATTTTCTTTATTGAATTGGAGTAAGACTGCTCCTAATGATATCGGACTACCATCGGCTACTAGTTGTGTTGTTAATTTAGGATCGAAATAGGACAAAGTTGGGAGAATTGCTAGTGAGTGTTTAAGTTTTTCGAAACTCTCCGGCTGTGTTTCTGACCAATCAAACCTCTGATTTTCTTTAATTAGCTGTCGAAGGGGCTCTGTCAATACCTCCTACAACTAGACCACACGGCTTACGCGTGACGTCATCAAAAGTAGTCTTAACTTATTTACAGGCGTATATTGAAATGTGCAATTTCTTTTGAAATTTCACAGTTAAGTAGACATTTTAGATGCAAAAATCTCGAAAGAACATAACAAAAACTAGCCGATTGGCCTAATACAATACCTCCTACAAGCTGATATTACTTTACTTTAAGCACGACTATTATGACTGATAATGTGTATCATTTTTTTTAATCAAAAATTAAATTGCAGTTTTCTTACCTTTTTCTGCATACATAAATAATATTTAAGAGCTTCCGGTTAAAACAAGGCTGCGAGCCATGAACAGCCTTTAGACGTGCCTCATTCGATTTTTGTTAAAGGAAAACGAAATTTCAAAGCAAAAACCTTTGAATATCCAGTTTATCAAAATAGAATCTACCTATTTTGATAAACTGAAACTAGATACCACCAATCTGTTTAATAGATAGGTGGTAAAATGTCACCATAGGTATAAAGGTGTCATAATAGGTAATAGTAATGTCAAATTTGGTAGTGTGTTTTCTCCATCCAAAGAACCTTGCAATCTTCAAATTTTTTTTTTTTTTTTTATGGCAGTGGCACACACACTAAAGCGGTGTGTGTGCGAAGATGTTGATTGACACGGCTCTTGAATATTTGTAAGTTGTAATTAGTGGGAAACAGATGTCCTGGGAGTGAGTTCCACAGTGATGCAGTGCGCCAGACAAAGGAGTTCTTGTAAAGCGATGTTCTAGGTGTTTCCAATTGTACGACGAACTGGTGCGCTCTCGCCGTCTGTCTTGACTGTCTGACAGGAGCCGCCAGGGGCGGTATGAGGCGAACCAAATCCTGGGAACATCTGCCGTGAAAGTATCTGTAAAACAGAGATATCTCGGCTACATGTCTGCGGTGTTCCAGACTATCTAGATTCCGGGTCAACTCCGGGTCGCCGACGAGACGCACAGCTCTCTTCTGAATGGAATCCAGCAGCTTTAGGGTGTGCTTTGGTGCGGTACCCCAGATATGTGAGCAATATTCTAAGCACGGTCTTATTTGCGCTTTGTAGAGCAAGAGCAACTGCTGCGGTGTATAGAGTTTTTTGTTGCGAAATAGCGCACCAAGCTTCTGGGAGGCTGATTTTGCGATGTTAACAACGTGGTCATGCCAGGACATATTGCTGTTGACCGAGATACCCAGCAGTCCGATTGACGAGGATGAAGGGATGGTCGACCCTGCCATAATGATGTCAGGGCCCGCTGTATTGGCCCTCTTGGTAAACGTTGCTGCTTGGGTCTTTGCTGCATTGAACTGGACCAAATTTCGGTCGCCCCAAGTTTGAACTTTCTCCAGGTCTTGATTAATTGCTGTAATCTGCTCCTGTCTGCGGTGATGAGTCTCAGTCGCTGGTAAGGGTTTTTCTGATCTAAAGTGGGAGACAAGGGTACTGTCATCTGCAAAACTGTAAACAGGATTATTTGTTTCGGTCAGCAGGTCATTAATATAGATGAGGAACAGAGTTGGTGAAAGCATTGCGCCCTGAGGCACGCCCGCGTTGATGGTGAATGTGTCCGAGATGTGTCCATCGACTGCAACGTGCAGAGATCGGCTCTTAAGGAAACTGGCAAGCCAGCTGCAGAGAGAGGCTGGCAGTCCGAAGGACGGTAGTTTGTTGAGCAGTCCGTCATGCCAAACTCTGTCGAATGCCTTTGAAATATCCAACGCAATCGCTCGAGACTCTCCGTAGTTCTCAATTGCCCTACTCCATATATGAGTGATATAGGCCAATATATCTCCTGTCGATCTCTCTTTGCGAAAGCCGTATTGATTATCGCTGATTATTTTGTTGTTCTCGAGGTACTTGAGTAGTTGCTGATTGACTACACGTTCCATGACTTTGGAGATTATTGGAAGCAAGGCAATTGGACGATAGTTTGAGGGCGTGGTTTTCTTGCCTTTTTTTGGAACAGGTTGCACTCGAGCGACTTTCCAAGAAGATGGGTAAATCCCTTTACCGTAAGACAGATAAAAAAGCCTGGAAAAAACGGGTGTTAGTTCGTTGGCGCAGTTCTTTAACACGATGGCAGGTATTCCGTCCGGTCCTGATGCCTTTTGCGTATCTAGATTTTTAAGAATTTTACGAATATCACGGTGATGAAATTTGACTTCTGCCATGGTAGTGTTGATGTTCGATATGGTGGGGAGAGTTTTGCCTTGGGGGACGTCCAAGGTAGAGTGCGAAGAAAACATTTTGGCGAGCATGTTTGCTTTTTCCTTGGCTGTAGTCGCCGTGATGCCACGTTCGTCTGTCAAAGGTGGGAGAGACGTTTCTGTAAAGTTGTTACTTACTGCCTTTGCTACCGACCAGAAATTCCTGGAGCCACTGGGGCATTGCAAAAGTTTATTCCTGATCCTTTGATTGTGTTTGTCCTTAGTTTCGTCGATAACACGCTTGCATTCGTTTCTCGCTTCGACAAAATAATTGCGATTTTCAGCGGTCTGATTTTGCTGCCAGTACTTGTAGGCTTGCTGTTTCCTACCCACAGCTCTTTCGCATCTTCTGTCGAACCAGGGCTTTCCTTTTGATGGTAACTTGATGGAATTTGGGATGTATGCTTCCATTCCTGAGGAGATTACTTGCATGATCTCTTCGCAGCAGTCTGACGGGTCGTCAGTGGCAAAGCAGACGTCGAGCCAAGGAAAATCTAGGTA